>JAALGY010000031.1:3000000-3172319 GCA_032358165.1 Diplosphaera chodatii
CGCATGGAGCTGTGGGCCCAGGCTGCACCGCTGCTGCCTTCAGGAGAGTGGTTCTGCATGGTCGCTGTGGTCAAGGGCCTGTGACGCGGAGCACCGTGCCTCGGGGTGTACCTTACGTCCCCGTGTTGCTGCGGTGGGACAGAAGTGTTGCTGAGGCGAACAGCAGATGGTGCTGTTTGAGGTACAGCGCCAGCAGGCATCGGCACATGCGTCCCAACGGAGAATTAGCATCGTCACAATCAGCGACAGTCGGCACGTTTGCAAACGGTACAGGAGGCTTCTGCCACTGCACATGCAACCGGACGCTGCAAAGGGCATGCTGGTTACGTCACGATTTGTCATCATGAGCTGTGCTGGCAGCTGTGCAGAACCCAAATGATGATGTTCACAGTCTGCAGGACCGCAGTTGTGGGCAGTCTGCAACGTGCCCAACCGTGCTGTCAGCATCTCTCGACTACATCACAGGCCGGTGCTCTTGACAACTAGTTTATGACCGTCAAATGTGCACTGTGACAGTAGCAATCCGTTTGCTTTGACCCCTGCCTGGAGCCGTTCGCTGTATGAGGCATGCGTGCAGTATACAGTCGTGCTTCTGGACGGCTCGAAACGCTTTGAAGACACGCTCTTGATGTGATGGGGCATGTTGAGCGAGGCGGGTAGGCCAAGGGACCACGGGTGCAAGGCAGGATGATAGCCACCGCAGTCATAGCATGCGTGGTGGTTGTCCTCGCCAACGTCATCACGTACATACTGAACGAGCACAGCCTGGTCTGGAAGCTGAAGTGCGTCCCGCCGCCGCGCCTGCTGTTCTGCAGCAATCGGTGAGGGGTGCATCAGCGTGCGGCTCTTCAACATCCGCGCTCGTTCTTGGGCACCTGCTCACGATGACAGGGCGGCAGGCGCGCAGAGCAAACGGAGTGTTTGGGGGCCTGCCTTGCAGGCGGCTCAAGCGGCGGCCCGAACAGTTTTGGGCGTTTGACACGCTTGACCCAGACTGGCTGGTGCGGTTGCCTGGTGCTGCCAGTAACTGGTGTTGTCCTACAGGTCTGCGCATTCCAATCGTATTCTCAAACACATGAGCACACTGGACTTCGAAGCTGATTGTGTCGATCGCAGACGACGTCATATCTCGTGCCAACATGGGTTCTGGCGGCGCTGCGGCTGTGCATACTGCTGTATGTGGTGGCGGAGATCCTCATCGAGCGGTACACCACATGTGAGCGGCCGCAACACCGAGAGTGGCATGGACGCAGTGCCACGCATACAATGATGTTGCGACAGGCACGCTTTCCCGGCACAAGGCGATGTCGCAGGGAAGATCGCTTTTCATGCCCGTTAAATGACTAACCTGCCATTCTTCGTGCACGCCAGCCGTTGGGCTGGGTGACCCCGACTACGTGTGGATCTCCTTCTTCACGGACTGGACCTTTTGCGTGTTCGGCGCCAGCGGCCTGATTGGCTTTCTCGTCACCCTGTGGCGGATGGCGCAGCGCGCCAGGAGCCGGAAGCTTGCGAGGGTACAGCCAGATGCAGAAGCGGGGCATGGCGTCAGCCGCAGCAATGGTGTTGACAGCGTGAACGGGGTTGCGACGCCAGCAGAGGGGTCGGTGGCAGCGCCGCTGCCGCCAGCAGCTAATGGCGGCACTGCAGCGCCGCACACAGTCAGCGCCCCTGGCAGCTCGATGGCCATTAGCAGCAGCGCAATGCTGACGCGCAAGGTGACATCATAGTGCTGTGGAAAGTTGCAGTATTTCCAGGCATGTGTGGCAGTCATGAACTTGGTCATGCAAGCTCAGTCTCTGCCAACGCTCTACACAGTGGACATGGTACGAAGCCATCTATCTGCTGGTGTTCGAGACCAGCGCGGCCTGCGAACTCTTCTTGACGGTGAGCTGACTGCACCACATTTGTTGTCCGACTGAAGTGTGACATGCGCTCAGGGCGTGCTACTCTGTGGCGCGTGTCATGCACGAGTTTCTGTGTAGGAAAACCTGTGTGCATGTGATGATCTGCAGGTGTTCTATTGGGCGGCACTGGCGGGGGACGGCAACAGAACGGCAGACAACATCATGAAACACGGCACCAACAACATCCTGATATTTCTGGACGTGATTCTGTCACGCGCTCCCTTCTTGTCCTACCACTTCTGGGTAGGCCCCTGCTCAGTGACCGGACGTGCGCAGGTGTCATGTCGTGTTGCGTGGAGTCAAGCAGATCTGCTTGCCCTGCTGGCGCACTGCGGCATGATGTACTCACGATGATTGCACAGGTGTCACTGTTGTATGGGACCCTGTATCTGCTTTTCATGTGGGCCGTGTGGCTGCCGACTGAGGACTACTGGGTGAGGCAGACGTGCCCCGCTGTGTTCCCATGCGTCCAAGCGTCGCAGCGGCGCTCATGGCATACATCTTGCACCATTTTGTGGACACGTCCACGCAGCCTTGTCCGAACAACGGTCACTGGTGTCGCGTGCAGGTGTACAGCGTCTTCGATTGGGGCCACTGGCGGTCGGTTGGTGCATATGTTGGTACGACTTTTTCGTGCCCAGTTTGATCGCCATTGATTCCTGACATATGTCGTTGCTACGGGGTCGTCAAGCGACAGCTGCACCCTCCTGGTTATGCGCCGCTGAGGCAGGCGCGTCTGCAAAGCAACTTCTCACTGGGCTGTGCTGCGCTGCAGTCCTGCCGATCGCCGTGTTCATCGCATTTGCAATCTGGTACGCTGCTCCACACCTACTGCGTTGGTGTGCCTCGTTTGCTCTGCCATACTGGTTGACTGCGACATGGTTCTGATGGTGACCAGGCTGAAAGCCCCTGCATGTAGCAATAAGCTTAGCATGATAGCTGATAGCATGCCGGTCCGTGTGCGCCCAGGACGGCCGTGGCGGCGCTGCGGGAGTGGGTAGGCAGACGGCACCCCTCCCCCTGGAGCACCGCACCCCCTGCAGCAAAGGCGGCGGAGGTGCAGCTCCAGCCCATACCCCGGCAGCCGGAGCCCCTGCAGCAGCTGGGGGCCCGGCCGCATCGTTTGCCGCCGCCGCCGCAGCAGCAGCAGCAGCAGTGGCAGGGGCCGCGGCTGGCGCAGCCACACGCACTGCCGCAGGCGGGGGCCGGCTCACCGCTCCAGGGTGCCAACATCGCGGCGGCACAGGGTGGGGACGCATCGCCGCTGGGCGTGCAGGGGGCAGACTTCATGGGTGTGACAGCAAGGACTACGAACTGAAGCGGTGAAGCATTGGTTGAGTGCTGCCTTGTTGTAGGCGGGGAGTGTACAGTGCTAGTCAGGGTTGACAGCCTTTGAAGCTGAGTCGGTTTTTAGATTGACGCCTGTAGGACCCTGCCGAGCATAAGGCTGTATATATACGGCCACCTGCGTACGCAGCCCGTGGTCCTCATACATATGCAGCTGCCACCCGCCACCATACCTGCTGCGTGCCGTGCAAACACTACGAATGCAACGGCCTCATCACATCTCAAACTCCTGGCATCAATCAGCACCCAGTATTGCAATCTCCCCAGTTGCTGCCATCAGACGACTACAGACGATTTCACTGCTCGCATCAGATGCCACATGCCAATAGAAGGCAGCGATCTTCCGTGTGCCCGTGTGTGCCCGGATGGCAGGGTTGACCTAGCTTGCATTATCTCAAGGGTCTGGCACCAGCTGGTCTGGGACTGCACAAAATGATGTGCATGTGGGCACAGAATTGTAGATTGTCAAGTCCGCATTGCAGTACAGCATGTACTCTGCATGTTGGTGGTGAAGCGTTTCGCAGGCGCCATCAAGCAAGCAAGCGCTGCTCAGGTGGCACGGCAGGCCGTTTTGGGCACACCTATCTTGCCCAGTCATCAATACCAAGCAGGACACGCAGCACCGCGTAGCACCTCAATAACGCACAGGACACTGCTGTCAGGTATCAAGGCAGCGATGCGGGACATCAGGCTGCCCGTCGGGGCGGAATGCATCTGTGGCGCGGTGCGAGTCGAGGCCAGCGCTCCGCCGCAGGGGGTGCTGTGCTGCCACTGCCGAACGTGCCAGCGAATCAGCGGGACGGCCTACCAGCACAACGCGCACTTCGATCCCGACAAGGTGCCCTGAACCATCCGTCTGCTGGCCGCCTCGACTGGAGCGCCGACGTCGTGCATGCAGCGCGGCACTCACCTGCCGGCGAGGCCCCGGGCTCACGGCCTTGCGCGTGTTGTAGGTGAGCGTTGTGGCGGGGAAGGGCCATCTGCAAACCGTGGACGTCCCGGGTGATGCCCGGCGCCGCTGCTACTGCGCCACCTGCAAGGCGCCCGTGATGCACATGATGATCGGCGACGACCATGAGACGCCGACGCGCACGGTGAGCCTGCTGGCAAGCGTCACTTCAGGGTGTCCAAAGGGTCAGCCGGGATGCTTGAGAAATGTAGGTGTTTACTGATCTGGAGGTATGCTGGCAGCCGCTTCTCACTCCAGACGTGCAGCCGCTGCCTCATGCCTGCTGACCCGCCACACCTATGCGCACCCTTGGTGACACCCTGGACAGACCCTCCCGGTGGGCGCCATCACCAGCAAGGCCAGCGCTCGGGACCCCGCGTGGGCGGCGGAAGGCCACATCTGCTACCGCGAGCGCGCACGGGATGTGCCGGCCGATGTGCCCAAGTGGTGCGTCCCAGGGTTGCAAGCCCCAAAACGGAGCTTGCCGCCAGGCCTGCCCCTGCTGCAGCGGCGCGCGTGTGCGGAGGGCGTGTGCCGGGACAGCAGGCGCAGGTTGCCGCCCTGCTGTGGTGTCCAGACGGCCAGGCCCCCAACTGGCATGTCATCACGCACGCAGCTTACGCGTGTGTCGGGAACCGCAGGCCCGGCGCTGACATGGACGCGCAGCGGTGGCAGCCGCGCGACGGGCCGGCGGCGGCGGCGGTGCCGCCGGATGTCGCTGAGCTGCCGCCGCTGCCGGCGCCGCCGATTGCCGCCGTCTGCCTCTGCGGGCAGACGCGTGTCGAGGCGTGCGCCCTGCCGCTCTGGTTCCTGATTTACAGCAGTTTCGTATGTGCCAGTCAGCTGCAGAGTTCCGATGATTGCGACTTATCCAACACGGATCCTCTGGTACGCAGGCCAGCACAGCCCCATTTGCAGTCTACTACTGCCACTGCAGCAGCTGCCAGCAGCTGACAGGTGCACACTGCTCTCTGAGCCCTGCCTGTGCATGGCAGCCTTTGAAAGGCCCCCAACAACAACATCGACCCTGTTGTCGCTTGACCGACGCATAGGTCCTGCTCTGCAGGCGCCGACTTTGCACACAACGCGGCTTTCCAGGGCGAACAGGTAGTGTGCCGCCATGTTTGAGTGGATGCACGTCGCCACCACCTTCTGTCGAAAGCATGCACCTACAGGAGACCCTGACGCGGCTCCCCCCTGGCCACCTGCAGCTGCGTGTGACAGCGGGCAATGCGAATGTGACGACGTACCGCAAGGGCGCCTCGCCAAGGGTGACCATCCGCTGCGGCCGCTGCCTGAGCCGCATGTTCCGGCAGCAGGAAGCAGCAGACGGCAGCATCGAGCGGCAGGCGAGCGCGGCGTGCGCACACACAGCTGATGTGCCCGTGTACACTGCGTTGCGGCCCGCTGCTGACACGACCTCGCAGCCTGCAGTTGATGCACACACCTGTGCACGGACGTCATGCCTGCTGACGCCTTGTGTCGCTTTCGGCAGTCGCTCGCGGTCGGCATGGTGGATAAGGCTGAAGGGAGCGCCGACCGCACGTGGCAGCCGCGCTTCCACATGTTCTACTCGGAGCGCGCTGTGGACATGGGGGACACCCTGCCAAAATGGTGTGGATGTGACGCTTGCGGTTTTGGCATATTGCGAGGTTTTCCAAGGCATTGCCTATGGAGAGGTGGCCGCACCAAGCAGAGCACCGCTTGGCAGCATGCCGGCGGGCTGACGAATCATCCAGCCACAGCAATGGCATGCTGCTGGCCACCGATGGGAACAGTCCGGCTGTGCACAATCTGAGATGTGCAGTTTGTCACCAACAACATGCCGGGTTACGGCCGTGGCACTGCTGGATGCAGGAGTGGCCCACCAGAGAAGTCAGAGCGGCTGGATGGCTAGGGAGTTTGTATTGATTCCATATGGGGAAATTGAGAGATCCGGACCAAATTTCCCCAGACTGAGCCTGCAGTCTGGCTGCCTTGTGCTGTTTGCTGTTCCCTGCATGTTCCTATGTGGAGGCCTCGATGACGCTTTTACACTCGAGCTCGTCTGAACAGCCCAGGAGTGCGAACAATACAGTGGTCGCCATCTAAAGACGCATCGAATGCTGCCGTGTACGCTGTACCGCCTGGCAGTCCACATGACCTGACACCCACACCGATGTCTGTTGACTTGCCAGAAGCGTCCTATCGCTGAGTGCTGAGAATCGGGCCGGGAATCAGCCTGCACCCCACAGCAATGCCGCACCCCTCCAGGGCAGGGGCAGCCTGCACCCCACAGTGCATCTCCGCCCGCGGTCAGCTGGACGCATGGTTGTGCGACGCCAGGGCCCCGTCTGTCAGCCGCTGCAGGTCGCCCACAAAACCGCCGGTGTGCGGCTCGTGCGCCGATGCCGCATCGTCCTCGTCCAGGGGGTCCTGCAAATGCGGGTCACGTTGCTGGACGAACCTGCTGCCGTTCCGCCAACAGCAATGCGGCCTTGCATTTTCGTGATGTGCTCTGCAGGACGGTCTGAGGGTCCACCTCTGCAGTGGCAGCTTCGGACGCACTCAGCCATGCCAACTTCCGGGCAGCTGCTGGAGGACCTGCTCTCACTGCACGGCCCATATAGGCACACGAAAGAGAACGGGGGGGCGCAGGAGCATGACGCGCCTTGGGCCTGCCGACCAGGCGCAGCTGCACGCCGACCACCAGGCGGTCGTTGCGCACCCAGTCGTGGACGTCCTTGAAGAACTCGTCGAACCCCTGCGTACGCATCACAGCACGTTCAGCAACTGGAACATGACACTGTGAACGGAAGCGACAGCTCTTGTGTCCTTGCCGTACACAACCGACCGACTAGTTTCTTGTGGCAAACGCTAAGCCTATCTGCCATCAAGTCCCACCAAAACCCACAGCTCAAGCTCACCTGGTACTCCCCCGGCATGATGGTGCGCTTCGGCAGCCGCCACCGCCGCGCCCTGTTGTAGTCCTGCTGGTCGTACAGCACCATCGTCAGCTGCACCTGCGAGCATCCAGAAGAGCAGGTTCAATATAGCCACATCCAGTGTTCCTGTGATCTGACTATGGTTGGCAATGACGGCAATGGCGGCAACATAGCCTGCAGCACCCCGCCTCAGCTGCTGGCATTTCATGCCGCCTGCCTGCATTGCTAAGCAGTTGGCATGGCGGCATATTGTATAGCAAACCGGGTGCTGTAAGGCTCGAACCCCTTCGTACCTCTTCTTGCGCTGCCTCCTGCGACATTGGGCTGTATGGCACATGGTCCTCGTTGTCATCATCTCCCCCTGCTGCAGACAGACGCAAACTGGATGTGATGCTACTGTAGCAAGCTGCAGTCTGCTGCAGGCCATTCCTCCTTGGTAGCATCGCAGGGGCCAGCCGTGGTGCAGCACAGCACCATCAGCACAGCAGGCGGGGCGGAGCCGGTTGCTGGCGTGCCGGCTGACATGCCTGCCAGGCGCCACCGCAGTGGACAGTCCCTGCATGCCGCAGCGCCTCACCCACGCAGGTCAGGTGGAAGCCCAGCTTGTCGGCCGTGTACGACAGCGCCCAGGTGCGCTCGGAGCCGGCGAGGCCGAACTCGGGGGACCGCACCGCCGGCTGCCGCGACAGGCGCGACCAGGGGTCGATGGCCCACACAAAGCGGCGCCCGTCCCTGCGTTGAAGCAGGCACGCACGGGTTGTATGACCACGCAAGGTCGATGCAGGTTCGAAGCGCAGCAGCCGCATTGGCAGGCACAAGGGCTTGGCCTGCTGTCAGCTCACCGTCTGGGCAGGTCTGACAGCATCCTGCCGCCCTCCAGCCGGTTCAGCAGCGCCTCGATGATGGCGTTGGCTGCTGTGCTGCCGGCTACCAACGGGTGCGCCTGGATTCAGTCTAAGGTGTCAGGGTGAGGATCAAGATCGCAAGGACATGATGCAGCCAGGGCAAAACACATCCTTAGGTGCAGCTGTCCCCGATCACACGCAGCTGGCAGCAGCATCTGCTGTCATGCTGTCATGACGCAGCGAGCAGTGAGAGATATAGAGGATGCCAGCGGCTGCTGCATAGCGCACCAGTAGGGAGCGGCACTCGAAGGTCTCCAGGTGGTGCGTCCGCACCGCTGAAAACATGGCTGGGAACTCCGCGGCAGCGTTGTGCTCGTCACACCATGCCAGGATGGAGCGAAACACCTGCATGCATCCAAGGCAGCTCAACCTCCGCAGCCGATGTGCAGTCTCAGCATGGCGGCATGCAACGCGCATGAGGCAGAACCAGCTACACGCAGGTTGAGTGCAGCAACACATGCCTGCATCTCGGAGAAGACTGTGAGGTCGTCTGCCGACAGCAGCTCCAGCAGCATGGTCCGGTCCAGGCCTGCAGCAATGTCATCAGGGGTCCATCAAGACAACCTGCCGACGCGCTGGCATGATCGAGGTGGAAGTCAACTGTTGTCCAGGGCGATTGAGCAACCCTGATCAAATGGCCACGATGCCCACCTCCAAGCGAGGTGCGGTGCATGAGGAAGAAGGTGGACTTCACGTATGCCAGCACCGCCGCCCGCAGCTCTGCGAGCGCGTACCTGCAGGCGCGCGTGAGGCTCTCGTGATCCTAATGCGACCCTGTGCTTGCTGTGCAGGCAGCTGCAACGACCAGGAGCAGGACGGGGTGGACGCTCATTGCATCGAATGGCAGGACTAAGCGTAGCTTCTGCTCGGACGGTATAGTGCACCTGTCAGCGAGCTCGAGGCTGCCGGGCAGGGTCTCCTCGTTGAGGGTCTCCTGAATGAGCTCCGCGCACGCTGACTTCACGACCGGCAGCTGCACACCGTGCACAATCACCTGGTGAGGGGCTGCCGTCTCAGGTCTGCATGCTTGGAGGGCGTCTCAGACTGCCGTGCAATCCGACTGGCAGCCATGCGCTGCAGCCGCTGCTGTTCCAGACCACGCAGGACATGGCCAGCGGTGCCACGAGGAGACAGCTTGCACGCGGCAGTGGGCAGCAAAGGCACGAAGTCCGCAGTAGCAAGGTACTTTGCAGGTTCTGGTGCGCCAGCTGGATACCTGCAGCAGGTGGGCCGCGTGCAGGACGTCCCGCATCGTGCTCGGCGACACCTCCAGGTGCGCCGTGAACAGCGAACCCACCACCTCCTGCAGCAACAAGCAGCGGCTGCTGTCAGGCTGCCGAGCTGTGCACCAGCGGATGCACACACTAATGGACGAGCTGGCGGTGCTGCTGCAGCCGGTGCTGGCGACAGCTGGGAGTGCGGTCCCCAGGTGCAGACAAGATGAGCCGGGGGCCAGTTGCAGCTGGCAGCTACCTGCAGGATGCGGCCGTCCAGCTCCGACAGGTCGACGGTGCCGTTCGACTGCGCAAACTCCGCGCTGCGGAACTTGGCCTCGAAGAAGGGGCTCTCCTCCGCCAGGATGAACCTGTGTGGCGTGCGTGAGCCGCTCAAGCACACAACCACGCCAGCAGCCCGCAGATGGCTGTCTACCTATGTGGCGTGTGTGCGCAGAGTAACTCAGGGAGTATGAGCCCGGGTGGTGGTGGTGGCAGCGCCGCACACTCAGCGTCACTTAGTATGCGCTGATGCCTTCGCACAGCATCAGGACGGTAACTGCTGCTATGCATGGCGTGCACTTCTCCATGGCGGGTGCCAGTGAACCTGCAAGCACTAGGCTAAACCCCCACCCAACCCTAAACCCCGAACCCCCGTGGTCTGCGGGGCCGCGCCTGTTGCAGGGCACCTCCCGGTCGGCGGCGACCAGCGTGACGTCGAACAGCGCGGGGTTGGTGCCCAGGTCCTGCCACAGCCGCGCGCGCTGCAGGTTGACCTCCCGCCCCGGCAGCCGCACCGTGCGCACATCGGACGGCGGCGGCGGGCGGCCGCCCTGTGGTGTCGCGTCAAAGCAGGGCTCAATATGGGGGGCCTGCACATCGCCACTGCACCACCACGCGTGTTTCTGTTTCTGGCTGAGGCGAGAGGCACGGCGCTGCAGCTCGGCTCCTGTCAGGATTGTGACAGCCTGAACTGCTGTGTCGGTGTCATCGCAGGTCGACATCCCGCACACGCATCCCACGCTCACCTGCACGCTGGCCTGCTCTGCGACGGACTCCGCAGGCAGCTCCTGCCGCTGCCGCTTCCCGGCGGGCTGGTCCGTCGTCATGAGGCAGCTGCCGCGACAACACTGTGCTGACGACTGATCAGATGGCTGCGGCGCTTCCGCCTGAGACTGACGTCAATGAAAGTGCAGTGCTCGACACACTCTGCGAGCCTACATCTCTGCCAACCGATGACGCTGGACTACGGCCGGTTAGGCGCTTTCATGACGTCAGTACCTTCCGTCCGCCGTCAGGCTTCTACGCCTGCTGCTGTCGTGATCATGCAGGGTGGGCGGTCCGCTCCAGTGGGGCAATGCTCCCAACCAGGATTCGAGCAGCCCCTTGCGCAGCAGCGGAGCTTCTGCATTCAAGGCTGTTCGGACCTGGGACTCACTCAAGCCACTGTTGCGCGAGGTCGTGAACAGACCCAGGCAACCAGAGTTGATCCCAGTGGAGCAATTTATGCGCGAACGAGTTCTCACACCCGTGCACCGTCTGCAGCTCTGAGAGCAGTCGCCTGCAAGCGTTTTGCTCGGTGTGGCGTCACAATCTGTGTGCAGGCCTGCAGGTTTGCAAATGAGGGACACCCTGCACGTGCTCACGTTCTTGGACTGCATCTGGTGCATCCTGCCACCACCATAACGTACACCCAATGCGTCATGGCGTGCACGACAGATTCTCCGACGCTGTTTGGGATTTTGGCCTCGCAGCTGCACTGTGCTGCAACGCAGATTGCCTGCACATCTCCTGCGTGGAAGTGTGCAGACAAGATAGCAGGCTGGACGAGCGATAGGTCTTATTAACCACGATCCAAGCCGTACCCGGACGTCAGCAGCGCATTGAGACCCTCGTTCGGCGCACAAACCTGCACAAAGCCTTCAGTAGACATGCAGCAGCTGCATCATAGTCGGTCACCGGTTCTAGAGCGCCTGCTGGCCGCTGTGGCGTCGCTACATGAGCAGTGAGTGCGGACAAGAACATACCAAGAAACAGAACAGCGTCAGCCATGCACAACTGTGCTGCCCCGTAGCCCACATATCTTGTGAACGCCCACTTACCAGCGCACGCAGCGCTTCGCCCAACACCGCCCATGGCGCCATTCCATCGCACGCCTCGGCCGCTGGTGTGACACTCGAGGCGGGCTGGCCATGGTGCACCTGCCGCTGCTGCACCGGAGCAGGGGCTCGGCGACCAGCCTGGCGAGCGGCAACAATGCCGGCGCCGGCACCGGCGTAGGCTCTGGCGTGTCGCCGCCAATGTCGGACGATGAGGGCGCCATGACCTGCAGCGCCCCAGCGGCCAGCTACCTCGGGAAGCTGTGGCACTGGGGCGGCGAGTCGTTCAGCAGGGGCAGCGGCGGCCTGTTCAGCCGCGGCAGCCAGGTACTGCTCTTGCTGATGTGACATACCTCATTGACTCTCCGCACACATGAGCGAACATGCAACTGCAGACATCATGACGATGCACATTGAACATCGAAACCAAACGTGTGCCAACCCTGTGCATGTTCCCACAGACCGGCATGGGGCGGTCTCCATCATCAGCGGATGATGAAGAAGACATGGTCACCAGCGGAGCGCAGCGGGGCGTGGTGGATGTCAAGGTGGATGGCGCCAGCCGCGACGGCGGAGTCTGGGTGAACTACAGGACGCACGCCGCGCTGCCTGGCACCTACGACGATCATGCACACGCCGAGGTGTGCCCCGCCCCACCTCTGACGCATCAGGGTGACAGGCTCCAGCCGCACTGCTTCACCCAGCATGACATTGCGGAGCCACCTGCCAGCCGCACGCCACAGATTTCGCCCTCACACTGTGGTGTTGCACCCCGCAGCCGGAAGAGGATCACGAGGTGCACATGGGCAGCAAGAAGAGCGGCATGGAGGCCGCGGCGGCGGCGGCCATCGAAGCGGCCACCGTGCAGCAGCAGGTCTGGCGCCTTGTGCTTTTGTTTGCTGACAGTGATTCACTGAGGCACGGCCACAACGTATGCTGCCTGCTGCTGTAGGGCAGCTCAGGGTTCAGTCAGTCAGGCAGGTTTCTAACAAAATGTCGCGGCACGGATGCAGGAAGCTGAGGCCGCGGCGGATGAGGCAGATGCTGAGCGGCCCAGCGTGCAGGCGGCGCTCCTGCAGCGGCCGCCGGTGCCGAAGCTGGCCATCTGCATCATGGTGGCTGGCACCCGCGGAGACGTGCAGCCCTTCATCGCGCTGGGCCTCGGCTTGAAGGTGTACCTGCAGTGCGCTGTGTTGGACCTGAACAGAACCCTGGCGCCATTCAAACATTTGTCACAGGCATCGATGTTGCATACCTCGTACGATCAGGAGTATGGGCACCGGGTGCGGCTGGCGTCACACGCAGTCTACCGGGAGTTCGTCACCGGCTTTGGCCTGGAGTTCTACCCCCTGGGCGGCGACCCCAAGGCAAGTGCTGCTCTGCACTGCCGGCTGTTGCTGTGATACTGCATGATGGCCTGTCACGTGCTGCCGTCGGCGTGCCCTGCGACAGAAGAAGCATCCGCCTGAAGCATGGGAAACGAGTGTGGCGCCGGCTGCTGGCAGGTGCTGAGCGACTTCATCGTGGAGAACCGCGGCATCGTGCCCAAGAGCCTCAAGAGCGCCAGCGACAACATCGAGCAGGTCAACCAGATCATCCGGAGCAGCTACCCGGCCTGCACCCAGCCCGACCCAGCAGGTGATGTTTTGTTGTTGTCGGAGGTCACATGCCAGCCCATCGCTCAGCTTCCAGATTGGCCTCCCATGTAGCTGCGCCTGCAGGGGATCAACGTTTCAAATTCAAATTTTCGGCCACGGTATGAAGGCCCATTTTGGACGTTGCAGGTATTCATGCAGCAGCATGGTGGCCTGAACAGATGACCTGCCCGTTGTGCAGGAGGCGAGCCCTTCAGTGCGCAGGCCATCATCTCCAACCCGCCGGTGTACAGCCACCTGCACGTCGCGGAGAAGATGGGCATCCCGGTGAATCAACATCCCCATGTGCCCTCCTGCATGCATCTAGCCGCCCCCATTTCCTACGTCCTGCACCGCAGACCCACTGCTTCTTAGCTTAGGCTGTGGCCGCTTGTACAAGACCCGCCAGCTCCCACTGTGCGCCACAGTCGCCACCCTGGAGTGCTCCCTGCTCATGCTGGGCCCCGTTCTGATCCAGGATGTGTTCCTGCAGTGCCACATCTTCTTCACGATGCCGTACAGCCCGACGCGCGCCTTCCCATCCCCCCTTGCGCGATTCGAAGGCAGCGCCGAGCCTGGAGTCATCATAGGTGGAGACCACAATGGCCTCTACCACCTCAAGCTGCTGCGTGTGTGTAGAGCAGCAAGTGTCCCACTGCCGTTGCACACGTGCAGCCGCCACATGTACAGCTTGGCACTGTCGCAACTGCTGTGCTGCTCGCCAACGGCCAGCGCTCTAGCTGCAGGGTTGCGGAACTACCTGTCATACTGGGCAGTCGAGGACTACATCTACCTGGGGCTGCGGCGCCCGCTGCGCCGCTTCCGCAAGCAGCTGGGGCTGCCGCCCCTGCGTGCCATCGAGGGTGTGCAACGAGATGCGCTTGCAACGCCACACCGTAGCCTCCAGTCCTGCTACTGGCGCCTGCATTTCCCGGAAGCTGCTGCTGCTGCACACCCAGTGTTGGAGTGGCTGACCGCCTGCTGCCCCTGTGCAGGCGTCAATGCGTCCCATCTCATAGACTACCACAAGGTCCGCTCCCCAAGCTAGGTGCATGTTGCCCGGGCTGAGGTGCAAGAGCAAGCCCTGACAGAGATTGTGCGTTCCCACGGCATGCGCCCTGAGTCTCACTCACAACTGCAGGTGCCCTTCGGGTACTGCTGGTCGCCCGCGGTGCTGCCCAAGCCGCCCGACTGGGGCCCCCACATCGACGTGTGCGGCTACTTCGTGCTGCGGGAGGGCTCGCTCACGCACTACAGCCCGCCGGAGGCCCTGAAGCGGTTCCTCGCCGCAGGTACAGCAAGCATTCAGGGTGTTGTGACCGTCTCCAGGGGGAACAGCAAAAGTGCACACTGGCAGCATTGGGCACACTCACCGAAATAGCACGTTGCCATATAGCATGCAGTAACATGGACGCTGCTCGGCAAGAAGTGTGCCAAGCAGGGGGTTGATACCCGCCATATTTGAGACTGGTGTGGCTGCGCCTGCTGCAGGGCAGCCACCGGTGTACATCGGGTTCGGCAGTCTGTTGGTGGACAATCCGAAGGGCCTCACCAAGATGATCCTATCAGCCGCCAAGCGTACTGGCCAGCGCATTATACTGTGCAGGTGTCGATGATGCAACAGCGTCTCTGCTTATCGTCGTGCTGTGCCTGCTGACTCACAATGCAGCTCCACTGAATGCTGATGGTGCATCTGCATGGCTGCTGCAGAACCTGTATCTGTGTTGCGCGCCCCTCAAGAGCGCGCTCGCGGCTGCATCAGCAGCCTGTTCTCCCGGTATGCATGCACCTTGGGGCTCACCTTTTCATCTGCATGGCCACCCTGCAGCGGGTGGGGCGGGCTGGGCGCCGGGGCGGACATGCCCCCCGAGGTGCTGCTCGTCAAGGAGGCGCCCCACGACTGGCTGCTGCCCCAGTGCGTCCCATACTGCAAGCTCAGGATTTTGGAATCCCTCTCTCTCTTTGCCGTCAAGCGCCTTGCATAAAGCGCCGTGTTGCGGCCAGCTGCGCCTGTGCTTAGCATGCTCACTCGCATCTGGGGCCTCTTTCGTTGTGTATGACGGACGGCACGTGAGTTGCATCCAAGCAGGGACCCCAAGTCCATCACCATGGCACCTGTTAGCTTTATGGTGTCTCTCCATCGAGGTCACCGATCTCACCACTCAGGTGCGCTGCCTGCGTGCATCACGGCGGCGCGGGCACAGCGGCGGCGGGCCTCATGGCGGGGCTGCCCACGACGGTGGTACACTTCTTCGGGGACCAGGTGTCCTGGGGCATGGCCGTCTACAGGTGCCGCCGTGCCGCCGGCTCTGCTTGCCGGACTGCTGCCGACATCACATGATGCGCACCAGCTGTGGAGGCCATCAGCATGTCAGCAGTGGCGCTCTGCCGTCATGTGCATAGTGTCGACCAACCTGTTCGTGCTCAGCTGCGGCACGCAGCAGGCAGGGCATGCACAATCTGCAGCTGCCGTCCGCTGCAGGAGGGGCGTGGGGCCCAAGCCCATCGCGATTGACAGCCTGACGGAGGACAAGCTGGTCGCCGCGCTCGAGTTCATGGCGGACCCGCAGGTCAAGGCCAGGGCGGAGGCCATCTCCGCCGAGCTGGCGCAGGTGCTGCGCTGGTTTTAGGGTTTAGGCTGCGCTGCTCTGACTTCAGGGGCTGACACGTCCTCCTTGTGACCTGACCTCCCCTCAACGGACCATTGAGCTGCGTTACTAGCATGCGTGCCTGCCTCGAGCTGGAAAGGACCTGCAAGATTCACCGCCAGCTTCTGCTATGCACCATGCTTACTCCCATGTGTGGAAGCTCGACATCTGCAGGAGGATGGTGTGGCGCGGGGCGTTGAGGCATTCCACCGGCATCTGCCCATCGAGGCCCTCAGGGGCGAAAAGGCGGGTTTCTCACATGCACCTTTCCTCTACTTAGAGCAGCAGTGTCAGCTTTGGCATGCCAAGTTGGTTTCGAGGCTTACGGGTCTTGGACGTGTCAACTCCAGTTGCAGAACAGCCACAACCACATAGGATGCCAGCAGATGAATCGTTGAACCCTGAGCACCGCCCGCAGGTCGTGTGGCGGCTGGCGAACCCGCCGCAGCGGTCGGCGGCCCGCAAGGCGCTCGCAAACGCCAGCAACGTGGTCATCCGGCAGCCGGGGCGCGCCGGCTGGGAGGGCGGGAAGTACGTGACCAAGTCAGGTGGGGCTGCCGTGGGCTCACCACTCGGTTTCGCTCCATATCACTGATGGTCCAGCAGACTGTACGGGAGCGCGCAGCTCCGTGTGTGATGCACGCCAACACGGCTGCAGAGGCCTGACTGCCCTGTGGCGTCCATGCACGGGCGCCCGCTGGCTCACCACTCTGGTCCTGTTGCGCAGCTGCCTCCGGGCAGCGATCAGCGGTGGCAGCCTGACTGCCCGCTGGCTGGCCGGCTTCAGGCCTGCTTTCAGTCGGCCCACGACACCGTTGCTCAGCCTGCTGCGCTGCTGCTGCACAGGCTACCACGCGACGGCGCACTTCTCCAAGGGGCTGTGGTCCCTGATGTCGCTCCGACCCTCCACCCGGGAGCTGACCAGCGGCGAAGAGCGGGGCGGTGGCGGCCCAGACGGCCATGCCCTGCTGGCCAGCACCTCCGACGACGACGACTTTGCAGTTCTGGGTGAGGTTGTGTCTGTTTGCGGAGCACAGGTGCTTACCATGTCCACTCGACTGTTGCTGGACGACCATGTGCAGAGGGCGATGCTGCTGTCGTGTTCCGTCCGCAGGGGGCTCAGGCAGTGTCGATCGGGGCACAGGCGCAGCAGCGGCGATGGCGGTTGGCGCGGTCTCGGCGGAGGACGCGGCGCAGGCGGCGCAGCAGCTGGAGCTGGTGGTGACACCCAAGAAGGGGTCGCAAGCAGGCGACGACCTGGATGCGGCCGCAGAGGCGGCGCAGGCGGCGATCGGCTTCTCGGGCCGGAAGCAGGAAGCCCAAGAAGCAGTTCCGGCAGCGGCGGCGCCCCGCTTTCCTGCGCTTGACGCCCTGAGCGGCGACAGCAGCGATGGGACGGACAGCGATGCGGCAGCGGCTGCGGCGGCCGCCCCACGGCGCATCCTGTACCGTGCGATCAGCCACCAGATGTGATGATGTGGGACTGTGTATTCCCACCTGCGAGGGACAGACGGTAGCATGCATATATGGCGTCGGTAAGGGTCATCAGCGGCTGCATGTAGCATGTGCGCATCATTATGAGCGCCTGATTCTTGTGTACGAGTACATGATAATTGATTGTGTAACATGATTGCTTCAGCTTGTCAGGGTGTGTTGATGGGATTTGGCAGGCCTTCTGTCTTCGACTGCATGGTCCGCAAGACAGTGTGATGGTGTAAAACCAGGCGGAAGCATCACCTGATTGGACGCCTGTTTAGTAAGCTAGAGCTGCAATCAGCAGCTGCATACCAATCACCTGATGACAACACCCCATTACCCTCTCTGCATGTGCACTGGTCTCGCTGTATGTTTCATGCGGCCTGCACGTGCAGCAGAGCGTGATTTCCTAAGCTCCAGATCCCATGAGCTAGGCTACACAACTCAATGTACCAGGTTCCGACAGCCTGCTCAGCATTCACCCTCACATAGAAATGTTCCTATTTGTAGCATCCTTGACATCCGCTGTATGGCTTGTGAGCGGAAGGTCTAATGAATGACAGACACCAAGCTGCACTGGAAATGCGCAACACCTCCCCCGCACAAAAAAAAAAAAAAACAAAAACAAAAACAAATAAACAACACTGCACCGAATGCCACGCAACCACCGCACCACTATGCACTGCACATCGGCTTTGCTTGCCGCAGCCGTTACCACCTCAGCTTTATGCACTCATATGCCGGGAGAGGGCGGAACGCTGGGCGTGGGGCCGAACACCGCGGGCGGGCCGTTGCAGGTGCCGCCCATGCCCGGCCCAGCGCCGTCGCAGCTGGCGAGGCTGGAGGCGCACTCGTCGGGACTGGCGCAGCCGACGCCTCCCAACGAGATGCTGCAGACGCCGGTGCCATCTGGCAGGATCTGCATGCACACAAGCAGGGATCGTCTCACGGACAGGCTGTCATCGTGAGCCACAGTAGGGATATAGAGAGGCGCCAGTACCATTGATTGACTCATCCCTCAATGGCGCATGGCAGACCGACTCGAGAATAGCTGCATGGCCATGCCGCTGCCAGAGCAACTGGCGTATGACTGGGCAGTCTGCAGCACAGCTCACTTGCACCTGTCAGCAGGCGCGCACCTGGCACTCCAGGTTCGCAGCGGCGAGTTCCACGTGGACGCCGTCAGCGTTGGTGCAGTTGACGGCGGCGCACAGCCGGTCGGGCGCGCATGGGCAGTTGGCAAGGCCGATAGGCGGACCGCCAACGCCTGCGCCTGCGGAAAACGAAGGCAGAAACGGGTCATCACACGCTTCGAGGGGATATGCGTCGGAGGTTTATGCCACACGTTGATGCTTGCCGGCGGGGTTTGCAACAGCAAGCAGGTGTCAATGTACATGTGCGGCAGGCTTCATTCTGTCCAGCCCGGTGTGTCATCATTGCATGTTGCCGGACTTCCTTTCGGCGCACCCACCTGCAGGGGCCGGCAGGGCTGCGAAGAGGCAGAGCACAGCCAGCACAGCCCAGCCCGCAAACGCTGGGCACCCACGAGCTGGCTTGCAACACCGGGCGGCGCGAGCACGAGTCGCTGCCATTGAGGTCATCATGCAGATAGCCTGAAGTGGAGCCAGGACCTGACTTAGGGCTTGAGTGCCTGATCATGTGTTCGCCTCTAAGCCAGTCGTCGATGGCGCGTCCAATGGTGAGCATCTGCAGGTGTAGCAAGCTATGATCTTCCTTGCTACTACGAGTGCTCCACCGCACCTTGGGCGCTCTGCCTCCGGGATGTAGGCAGCTGCAGGCCGTGTGCATTGCAAAGAGCACCTGGCCAGGTGCAGCTGCTTGTGCAAGTCCTATGGCTGTCCAGCGCCAAAACGCAGCTGCCTACGCACCTTTCTGGCATTGGAACCTCCCATCTGGACACCTGGCTTTGCAAGATTGTAGAGGACATGTGCGGTCGGTGTGTGTGCCTCCGCCTGGTAAAGCAACATTGAAAGTCTTCAGCAACATATTCAAAGCATCTCATAGCAGGTGCCGTGCATATTGACAGCAAACTGCAGGCTTTGGGCGTAATGCTGCGGTGCCGCATGCTGCGGCATGTGGGTTGAGCTTCGTGCATGCTACAGGCCTGTCGTAAGCGGGCGGGTCTGTATAAGCAAGCTAGGTTATGTTTATCGCTATCGCTGCTGCAATCACACGATCTTCATCATGCTACGTATGAGTGCACCTCGCTCAAAGCCGCACGTGCGGCATTTCTCCTCGTCCCAGGCTTTCCCGCTGGTGCAGGTTGACTGGCACGCAATGCGCAGGTGTCGCCGTCACATGCCATGACGCGTTGAAAAGACATATCTACTAATCTCGGTCATCTTCTACACGCAGACAGCACAATTGCAGGCAGCACAGATCAGCATTGACTGCCAGTGCCGAGCACTGCTTTCGTCAACGCGCTTGGTGCCAACCCCTTGCTGTACACAAGACACCTTCAAAGGAGGATATGGAGCTGTGCAGAGCGCAAGCAGCTGGCTAGGCGTCACAGTGCTGCTGCAGCACACATTTGCGGCACACTGCGCAGAGCCAGCGCACAGAGTTGTGGCTCCACAGATCTGGTTATCATCAACCAGACCTGCAGTGACAATCGTCTGATGTCATGATCCTCTGCTGCCGGAGGCTGCCTCGGCACTCGGACACTAGGTGATGGCCGCCCTGGGGCGGCTGGCCACCCAGCGCCGCCGCTCCTCCGCAACTCATCACCTTACCTCACTAGATGAGGCGCGGAAGCACCGCAAGTCGTCCGTCGACACCTACAGCAACCCCAGCTACGAGGACGCCGCGCCGGGCGGCGCCGCACCCGACGCGGCAGCTGCGGCGCAGCTCCGCAGCACCGGCACCGCACGAGAAGCGCCGCCTGCCGCCGCCGGGCCCCACCCTGCGCCGCAGCAGCGGCCCGAGCCCGGACCTCGGGATGGCGGCAGCAGGCAGCAGCCGGCTGCACAGGTGCGCGGCTGGTTACGCTTGTCGGTGCCCGAGTTGCCTGTGCTCACCAGCCTGACGTGGTCCCGGCGGACAAACCAAACAGCTGTACGGCATGCATGCCGCCGGCTTGGTTCTGGGCCACACTGCTGCTCGGCTTCGATGCGCGCAGTGGACAGTGGCAGCAACGTGTCCAAAGTGATGCATGTCCCTAGCTGCTGGACCTCAAAATCAAGCCGTCACAGCCTGGCCAAGCCTGCCCGGCCCCGGTGCCCCGCAGGCGCGCTTCCAGGGCGACGTCAGCACCTGGGGCCGCGGTGGCGGCGGCAGCGACGACGGCGGCAGCGGCGGCAGCCTCAGCAGCGGGCTCAGCCCGCGGGAGGGCGCTGCCCGCGGAGTCCCCTGGGACCTGGAGACCGGCAAGCAGGTCGGCTTCGTGTTGTGTGCGCACCGTTGGCTGCAGCCTTGGGTTTGTTGTCTCTGTGGAGCCTGTTGAAGGCTTCAACTTGAAGCAGACCCTTCCCGAGTGGAACAAGGCATCAGCTGCCCTGGGGCGTGCAGCGGCGCGGGCTTGACAGCAGGAACAGCGTCTTCACTGAGAGGCTGCACGTCGTCACACGGCTGGCGTGACGCGCCGCAGGTGCTGGCGGCAGAGGCGGCGCAGTATGGCCGCTCGGCGGCGGCGCTGCAGGGGGGCCTGGCGGGCGGCGACGCGCGGGGCTCGGACCTGCCCAGCCGCCTGGCGGCGCAGCAGATGGCCGCCCTGGCCGGCATGTCGCTCAAGGTGGGCTTGGCTCACGGGCGTGCACTGAGGTCCGATGCAGGGGACAGTGTCGTGCTGTGCATAACAGGCAGGTGCCTCCCAGCCGCCGCGACACGCCAGGGTGCACTGTGCAGCTGCTGGACGATGTGCCTGAGATGTGCTGCGTGAGTCAAAACGGTTTCGCGTGCCGCGCAAAACATCCGCCTGCCTATTCCCATTATCTTGGGCACCGCCGGCCTTGCACGGCCCAGGTGCAGGAGGCGCTGCTGCACAGCCAGAGCATGTTCCGGCAGCGGGTGGGGCGCCGGGAGCGGGGCCTGCTGCGCGCCGCCCTCGCCGCCTGGCTGCGGCGCCGGTGCGTGCCCAGGGTCAAGCTGCGTAGCCGGGTGCTAGTTGTGCACTTCTGTGCATGTGTTGTGTAATGCGCCAGGATGTCACACATGTGAAGCTGTAATGACAAGGCAGGAACAGGAGTGTGCCTGTCCGGTGTCATCACCACGCAATGAGGAGGGTCACAGCTGACGTGCTGCGGCGCGCCTGTCTGCAGGGACGAGGCTCGGGCGAAGCAGCGATGTATGCTGAGGGCGGTCGGCCGCATGCGGCGGCGGCGACTGACGCACACCTTCAGCGCATGGCGGCTGCGGGTGGCGGAGCCCGACCGGCGGTCCTGCCTGCTCAAGCAGGTGCGAAGGGGTTACAGAAGGTTGAGACCAAAATGCCGTCATCCGTAGAGTGGCACCACAGTCAGCCGCACCTGCAAATGCAGCCCCCTGCACACGCCAAAGGCCGGCTGTGATGAGGTTGTTGCACCATGCACCGCTAGTAGCAGGGGAATAACCGACAGATGCACAACACACCATCCTCTGCTTTGCCTGGTCGGCAGGCGAAGGCGGCGCTGGCGAGGAGGCTGGTGCAGCGGGTGCTGGAGCACTGGGGCGGCGCTGTCGAGGCGCGCTGCGCGGCCGCCCACCTGGCGATGCGGGACCACGAGATATGCGCCTTCAACAAAGAGGCGCGTCTTGAATGCTGCAGCATCACAGCCCCTGACCTCACAGCTCAAGCACAAGTGCTGTGAGCTGCCACGACTGTCTGCAATAGCCAGCAGAAGAACAGCAGGCACAAATGGAACTACCTGCAATCAGCATCAATATCTGCGAGCGTGGGATTCGATGACGTTTTGTCGAACGCAATAATGTGTTGTGTCCCAGTGACATCGAGCATGGCCTTGAAAGCAGCCATAGCAGACTCAGAAGGGTGCTGCTGCAGATCCGGAAGTGGGAGGCGGGGGCGGTGCATGCGGCGGCGCAGCGGCGGCTGCGGCGGCAGCTGCATGCATGGGCAGCCTGGGGCCTGAGGCGGGCCCATACCCGGCGGCAGGCGCAGCTGGCAGCGCAGCGGTGGCAGCACACCGTGTGCCGCAGCGCTGTGGCTACCTGGTGTGCACCCTGCAGCAGCCTTCCCTCGCGTCCCAAATCTGAAATGCGCCTCACGACTGTGTGACACTGCCGCAGCATGGCGTGCCGGCAGCATGGCCTGCCGGCACATGCTGCAGGGCACTGGATGCTGAGCCCGTAGGGTGTATGGCGTTGGCCACCAGCTTTGCACTTGTCGAGGCCGTAATGAGTAGAAGTGCGTGTCGGGTTTTTCGATGCAGGCGCCAGCAATCCGCCGCGCAGCAACAGGAGCGGGCAAGGGCCGCGGCGGCGTCGGCCACCCTGCAGCGGCGGCGGCTGCGCCGGTTGCTGCAGGGCTGGGCGGCGCGCCCGGGGCTGGGTGCAGCCAAGCGTCACAGGGCGCGGATGGCAGCAGCCGCACTCGTCCGAGGCAGCTGCAGACGCACCCTGCTGCTGGTGACTACCGATGCCATTGCAGCCATCGTGCCACCCGCTGCATCCCCCAACTCGAACCAGCATGTTGGCAGAACAGCCTGGATTGCTGACCTGCCTGAGCTGGCCGACAGGTTGATGTGTGTTTGGCGTCCTGGTTGAAGGCGTGCACGGGGTGGCGCTGGTTTGCCGAGCGGCAGAGGCAGCGGCAGCTCGCTGCCAGCAGGCCGCTGGCGCGCGCGTGTCGGGGCTGGGCGGCTGCGGCGGCGCACCGCAGGCATGTGCGAGCGGCACTGGACGCCTGCAGCCGGCGCAACGGTCGAAGGTGATGTCAAACTCGGAATGTGAAGTTGGCAGGGGTGCGGGTGCCAGACCGGCGGCTGCGCTTCATGTCAGATCGCCGCAGGTGACCGTGCGCATGGCAGGTATGTGGGGTCAGGATCCTGGCATCATCGCTCACAAGTAACTATGACAGACAACATGTTGCACCAGCTCTGAGCGTGTCTGCAGGAAATGGGTATGTACATGTGCGTGTGCAAGTGGTTGCAAGTGCAGCCATGTGTTGCATCAGCACAGAGTGCTTGCTTTGGTTGGCACTGCAGGCTGCTGGGTGAGGTCTTCGACGACTGGGCGGACGCAGCTGCGGAGGCCGCCGCTGCAAAGGCGGCAGCAGAGGCGACCCAGTTGCAGCGGCAGCTGCTGGCAGCGCAGGCTGAGGCCGCGCGACTTGCCGCCGACAACGCACGCTACATCCGCCTTATCGACAACCCAGACTGGGGTGAGGATGATGATGGCTGGATTGCTGCAATGACGCTGCTCCAAGATCTGATGATGTGTCAGGTGACGCGGCGAGCTCAAGGCCGCACAAAGATCTCAGGTGCATAAGGTGTTGTCATGGTGTCAGTCTGCCTTGAAACTGACTGAGGTACAACAAAGTTGGGGCTGTGACTGTCAGATCAGCCTGAGCCGGCTTCGGGAGCATCAAGACTCACTGGCAGCCCGACCATGTGTTATGATGCACTGCTGGGGTTGGCAGGCTTGATGCGCTCCTGGCCAATGGCTCAGGCAACCATCAGCTTGCCAGCCCGCCGCCCTGGGGAGGGCGAGGACCAGTCAGTCTCTTTGTCGGAAAGCGGAATTGTAATATATCGGTCTTCCACTGCAGATCCCCAGGCGCAGGCGGCAGAGCGAGGAGCGCATGCAAAGGAGATGGCGGAGCTGCGAGCTGAGAGGGATGCAGCGGTGCGTGGGGCAGAGGCCGCCGCTGGCGAGGCGGCCGCTGCAAAGGCGACTGCAGACTCCAACTTCAGGCGCGGAATTGCAAACATGTGCTTCAGCAGGAACACACTCAGCCGTGCTGGCACAGTGAATGCTGGACAAGTATCACATGCGCTTGCCATGCAGAATCTCATATTGTGATTGACAGGACAGCACGACAGCATACATGCGGTGGGGTTCTCAGGCTGCTGCATCTGTTGCTCTGCCGGCTCGCCAAAGTTTGGACCTACAACCTTGGACCTACAACCCTGCACCAACCCTTACGTAGGCTGCTGCCGCCGCGGCGCCGGACCACGGCAGAGGCCGCGGCCCGATCGGCTTCAGCGCTGGCTCGGCTGAGCGCATCCCGCCACGGCACTCAGCAGGTAGAAGCCGCAGGTCCAGCTGCTGGTGTGCGCTCTGGCACCAAGTGCCTCGACTACCTCATGTCACAAGGTGCTGTGACGCCTTTCCCTTGTTGCCTTTCTAAATGTCCGTGAGTGACATTCGTGTTGCAGGAAGAAGGCTCTCAGGGCGCCGCAAGCACACGGCCGGCCAGCCCTGCAGCCTCGTCACCGCCGTCGACTGCTCGGACGCAGCGGCGGCCGCTGTCCAGCCGCGTCAACAACGGCCTTCTGCCACACAACAGGCGCGCTGACTGCCCGTGAGCAACATTGGCCCAGTTTGGCATGTGCATACATCATAGGAGCTCAGCCAGCAGCCACCACGCTGCAGGAAACTTACCGGTGGACAGCATTGACGACAGACCACGTGTCCCATTCACATGCTGCTGCCGTGTTCGAACGATCAGGCCATTGCAGATGCTTGCTCCGCAGAGGCCTGCCGAAGCCGCCGCTGACGCCGGAGGGACTGCAGGGCTTCGACCCCGAGCTGCCCGGCAGCCGCCACTGGCGCCCGCCCTCACCGGTGCAACGTGGCCATGCTTACGGCCCCTGCAGTGCTTTGCGATGCGAGTGAGTGCAGGCATCCTGCGGGCGGAAGCGCACAGGCTGTGCATGGGAAGCGCAGCGTGCAAGTCTTGAAGCCTTTAAGACTTGCACTGAGCTGCAGACTGGGTCGAGCCCCACACCGGGGAGGCGCCCGCTCTCGGCTCGCAGCCCCGCTGAGCTGCGCAACCGCCTGCTCGTGCAGGTGCTGTGCTTTATTTGACCTTTTAGAGCCTTGTGCCAGCGCTGACAGCAGTTTCTGTCGTTGCTCGCGCGCACACCCAACAGGCCCGCTCTGCCGGCGGCATGCAGCGCTGCAAGGCGCACCACCAGCTGCATTGCGCAACACGAGACGCCCACCATCCGGCTGTTTTGGTGTGTGAGCATCTGTGGGCGCTGCTGCAGGGTGGCTCCAACTTCAATTCGCTGGTGAAGGCGCTGCGGCGCCACGCAGACGCTGAAGAACAGCACCACACCCTGAGCCCCAAGCTGAACAAGGCAGGCGGCCCGGCCGCCCACCAATGGGGCGCGAGCTCGCCCAAGAAGTTCGACAAGGTGCGGCCACAAGTGCAGGCAGTCTGTCCACGTGCCTTGATGCTGCAGACACGCTGCAAATGCTGTGGCGGCTGACGCACAGCTGACGCACAGCAGCACGCAGCTTCCTTCTGATGATGATTGACGCCGGCGGCGTTCATGCCCTGCTCTGATGAGCTTTCGTACTGCGGGTGGGCAAACGAGGTTGAGCCACATTGCAGCTGTCCATGGACATGGTTGAGGTGCGTTCGGACGGCAGCCTGCGGGTGGAGGCGCTGGCAATGCGCCGCCACGCCCACGCCAACCGCTTCACCAGCAAGGCGGGCAACAAGTGCACATGGGTTCCTGCTGTCACATGCACGCCGTGCAGCCGCCCTGACCGCACCTGGCGGTAGGACAACGCATGGCACCTTGCCCTCTGAATGACCTGGCTCATGTCACTGTGAAGATGCACTGTTGCACTGCGCAGGCGGCGGCGTCGCACGTGGCTTTCGGCGTCAGTTCGCCAGCGCAGCCGGCGTCGCCGCAGCGGCGGCCGCCTGCTCCCCGGGTCGCTGTGCCCTCCACCGACGCTGCAAATGCTGCAGCCAGCACGCCTGCCGCCGGCCTGCCAGGCACCAGGCCTGGCAGCCCGGACAGACGCCAGCCGGAAGCGGATGCAGATGGCGAGTATGATGTGACGGTGGCCTCCACTCCTGCGGGACCAGGTGCAATGCAGCAGCAGGAAGCAGCGGCAGCAGCTGGTGCTGTGGGTTAGGGGCCAGCCGGTTGGGTTCACAATCAATGAGCAGCTGGAGCGGACGTGGACAGAAGCATCGTCAGATGTGCACGCAGATTGCCACTGTGCTTGCCTCCTTTCGCAACTGCATTGTGCGGTTACAGGACTGTCAGCACCATCTGGCCCTGTCTCAGCATGATCGTGACCAATCAGCTAGTAGTGCTGGTCTGCTCATGTAGCTACACACTTCTACGCACTAGGCTGCTCCCAGTCGACCCCCGCGATCCCAGATCCCGACCCCACCGCCAGGTAGCAACCGGCCCAGTCCATGGTGACTGCCTGGGCTTGCGGCACGCGGTCCACTGCTGCACTGCCAAGGGGCGCGGCCCGCCAGAGCTGCTTGACTGGTAGACAGCTGGCCGCTGCCGCTGCAGCAGCTGCGCCGCGCCGCTCACAGGAAGTAGTCAGGCGCCGCCTTCTTGGCGGGCACGCCCCGGGCGTCCTGCGGCGCCGCCTCAAACACCTTGAAGTACTTGTTCAGGCCTTCGTCCAGCTCCAGGATTGCTGCCACATTGCCGCACCGGTAGCAGTAGTTGGGCGCCGACCAGACGGTGACCAGGTTGTCGGAGAACATCCACTTGTAGCCCTCCATGACCAGCTG
The DNA here is from genome assembly GCA_032358165.1 of Diplosphaera chodatii. Classification (NCBI taxonomy): domain Eukaryota; kingdom Viridiplantae; phylum Chlorophyta; class Trebouxiophyceae; order Prasiolales; family Stichococcaceae; genus Diplosphaera; species Diplosphaera chodatii. The sequence goes on from JAALGY010000031.1 coordinate 3,026,777, forward strand.
GTGCGCGCGCGCCACCAGCTCCACCTTGTTGGTGGAGTTGAAGGTGGTGCAGATGTCACCGCCGAACAGGTAGCCCGCGCCCCGCGGCGACAGCCCCCACCCCTCGATGTCCTCCGGGTCGGACCACAGCAGGTCGCACATCGCGCCGTCGTGCGGCACCTCCTGCTTCCGGTCGATGGTGCGGATCTGGTCAAGCGTCGTGATGGCGGGTGATAGGCCGCCATGGACGCAAAAAATGGTGTTGTCTATCACCGCTGACAAACTCAGATAATCAAATATGTCGATACAGTAACGCCAAACATTTACAGACCCATACTTCCTGAGACACTCATCGTAGAACCCGTACACCTGCGTGATTTGCCTGCTCTCATGATTGCCGCGTATCAAGAAGATCCGGTCTGGATACCGAACCTTGAGCGCCAGCAGTAGGAGGAAGGTCTCCACGCTGTAGAACCCGCGGTCGACAAAGTCCCCCATGAACAGGTAGCTGGTGCCGGGCGCGTCGCCGCCGACGCGGAACAGCTCCATCAAATCGTAGAACTGGCCGTGGATGTCGCCGCATATGGTAACGGGCGCCTCGACCCGCTGCACATTGGACTCCTCCACCAGAATCTCCAGCGCCTTGGCGCACAGCTGCTTGACCTCCGCCTCCTTGAGCGGCTGGCATCGCTTCAGCTGCGCAATCCAGCCGTCCAGCTCCGACCCGCCCATTGGGCCGCCAGGCCCTCAGTACTCTCGGTCACTGCATTCAATTGCGTTTGGAGGAGGTTGGGGCCCACAGGGCCGGCACGCAACCCCAGTCAAGACTGGCAGAACAGGGTGCGTCGCCTGTCCCGTGACGTGGCTGTGAGCAGGAACCAACAGTGCTTCGATGCTGATGGCAATGGGCTGGTTCTAGTCAAGCCACTACGGAGCAGGCAATGTGGTCGTGTGCCCCGCAAGCGGATACTGGCGAGCACGGCGGCCACCACGCGGCTTCCTTGGTGGGCTGTGGACATTTGACGACTGCTTGGCAAGCTCTGGTGAGGCTCTGCCTGGCGAAACGTGCTGTCCATGCTTACAGGTCAACACCCATTACACATGTCAACAGCACTGACACCTCCTCACTGCAGCCATAGCCATGTCGGTGCAAGCACAGCAAACCCCAGCCGTTGATGCCCACTGAGAGCGGCAACTGCGTGCATCTCACTGCCTCGGCTGCGGCTGGAGCAAGATCACAGCTGCATGCGCCCTACTTGGCTGTCTCAGCCTCCTTGCTGGCCACCGACGCCTGCATAAAGTCACGAGGCATGATTTTATGATGTGCACAACCCGCAGGTGGTCACCTCTTGAGGCGCCTGTTACCGGCAAGCCATCTGAGCAAGCCGGCTGACAATGCCGGTTGCCGATCGTACACATGCTGGACCAAATGTGGTGGTATGGCCATCCAAACTGGTTCACGAGGCTCAAGTCACCACGCGGTGGTGCTCCTGGATACCCAACGTCCAGTCGACATCTTGAAAAAAGTGAGGAATCAGAACCACACCTGGCGGATGGCGCGCTTTTTGGCCAGGGACTCAGACCGCCGCTCCCGCTGTTCCTTGAGCCGCGACATGAGCAGCTTGTGGTACTCTGCCTGCTCCGTCTTCTTCTGCAGGTACCGCAGGCGGCAGCGGGAAGTCAGCAACCTCACCCCAGGCTTTGTGGCGGTTGTGACCCTTGCGCTTGACAGATGGCATGGTGTGCCGGCTGGTTCTGCAGTCGCAGGCGGTGATATGCCAGCGGCTCGTTGCTGCAAGCAGTGGCATGCGGACCTTTGAGATGCGCTCGCGCTTGAGCGAGTTCCGCCGGCGCTTGCGCTGCAGCGTGAGCGGCGTCACCAGCCGCTGGATGTTCGGCGCCTTGGAGTGCGTCTTGCCGTTGCTCTCCTTCACCTGCAGCCAGGTACGATGCTCGTGTCATTTGTCGTGGTGACATGGACCAGCACATGGGCAATGCACATCTTGCTCAGCATGCAGGTGACATGGTATGCGCTTTGCACGCAGCACTCCATCTTTGTGGTCTTTGCGGTTTGGGGTCTCGCAAAGGCACAGGTTGTCGGGCGGACCTTGCGGTAGGTGTTGACGTACTTCCGCACATCGTCATCCTTGGTCAGGTTAAAGAGCTTGCGGATCTTGGACGCACGCTTGGGGCCCCGCAGCCGCGGCTTCTCCTCGTCTGTCAGCCCCGGCAGCTCCTGCTCGCCTGCGGTCGCATGAGACTGAAGCGCTCAGCAGCCACACAAGACCTGCACCGTCTTGTCCTGATGCACTTGCAGATCGGCAGACGGCCTCATGCCAAACAAGAACACGCAGTTTCACGGTTGCATATACGTGGCAGGCAGTGGCGCCTGCTCGCCCTTGCGGACAATGACCAGGTTCAGCACCGACAGGTCGGCGCTGACGATGCAGCCACGCACGGCCTTGCGGCGGCGCTCGCCCTTGCGGCGGCCGAAGCCGCGGAAGCACGCATCTCCTGTAGTTACGACCACGCAAAGCGTCAACATACTACAAGAATGCTGCCCGGCTGACGTCAGTCCTGTGCGTGACGTCAGGTAAGCTCCCCGCACTTGACATATCGAATGACAGGTTGGCGAGCAGCACCTGGCTTCATGAGCAGGAACACACGGCCGTTGGTCAGCACGCCCTGCTTCATGGGGAAGCCCTGCTTGTCCTGGCCGCCGGAGATCTTGAATACGTAGCCCTTGAACTCCTGCGGACACGAGCACACGCTGGTTAGCAAGAGAGCACCTGATGGCACGACATGATGATAGCCAGCCAGCCATTCTTGCTGTCGACTGCCTGGCAACCGCCGACCGTCCAGCGCTGATGAACGTCAGACAGCTGGCTCGCCAACGGCGCTGCAAATGCTGCAGAGCAGCCCGGCTGGCAGCACCGCGCTGTTACTGCCTCCTGCCCTGGTGTGCCACACTTGCTGCTGTCCCAGACTGTTACTGCTTAACAACATAAGAGCCTGCAGCGTGCTGTGCGCCGTGTTGATGGGCTGCCTGTAGCTATCCCCATGCTGCTGTCCTCTCTTGCTGCCATGCACTTCTGTTGCTGCTGGTTCCGGTTCCTGCAATGCATGATCTGCACACATGCAGGCAACTGATAGCCGCGGCTCTCACCTCGCCCAGAGCGCTGCCCTCCACCTCCTGCGCGAGCCTCTTGTCGAAGAAGGCACGCCTGAGCACAGCATGAACGGATGCGCTCAGCCGCACATTTAGCAGCGCTTCATGCCCATGCTCTCATGTTGGCCTGGAGCAAGACGTCCCAGCGGCAACACTAGCTCCAGCTTGCATCGACGCAAATGCATGCGGGCACGAGGCCAGCTCCACAAAGTCGCTGGGCACTCACAGCTTGCTATCATCGTCGATCTCCAGCTTCTTCTGGCAGCCCGTCGCCGGGTCCGCAATGTTGAGCTGCAGTACAGAGAGCACAAAAGACTCACACGCAGCCGTGCACGCGTGTATGCCAGGCAGCATGGCGCCCTGTGCCGCCAGCAGGGCATCCATTCAGCACCACATTGCTCTGGCTGGTTGCCCCAGCAATCCAGGCAGTCACCGCACCTTCATGCTGGGCAAATCCCCGAGGTCGCCGCCTCCGCTGCCTCCGCTGCAGCGAAGGGGCGTGAACGCTGAAAGAGGCCGGGCCACAGGGCCTGCAGCGGTGCAAAGGTCGGAGGCGGCCAGTAACCTGCGAGTCCCGGTTCCTAATCAGCTGCAAGTCAAATAGCCAAGCTTGCAAGCTACTCTGACCTAGTCTGGAGTAGCTGTTCTGATTAGCCCAGGTGACGTGCCCCTGGATATTTGCTGCCTGAAACCGCTGTGCAGCTCACAGCCAGGCAGTTAGAACCGTTTCCAGCATTGTCTGACTATTTTGCAGCTGTGTGTCACCCGATCGTGGACTGGTCGCGTGAAGCACGTCAATCGACAGCATGGCAGTCTCGTGCATGCTGCCAGTGAGCCCGCTCGGCTGCAGCAGGCTGCCGCTTAGGCAGACGCAGCGCCCTGGTAGGCTGACAGCAGTCGGCCGGCCAGTGGTCTGCTCCGCACAGAAGGACGACCTGCAGCCCGGCGCCCTGCCGAAGCTGCTCACGGTGCCCATGGCAGCAGCACTTGCAGGTCAGCGTCTGTGCTTGCAGAAGGGATTGCGCCTGTGCCACAGCCGACAGCTGTACCACATGGCGTCATGAAGGAGTGCGCGCCAGTTCATCTGGTGCTCGGGTCTGTCTTCTGGCTCCGCAGCTGCGCATACGCCGAGACCTGCAGCAGCAGCGTCATGGGACCATGGTGTCTTTTGGTCCTGTTCATCAGATCATGGCGTCTCGCAGGCCTCATGATGACGTCGGCGGTCACGCCATATGAGGCCCTGGCAGCTCGCTCGGGCGGCCGTGTCGGCGGGTCCTCATTCAAGTCAGCGCCTCGTGCTGCGCCCCGCCAGAGGTGGGCCGCAGCACAATGAGACGAACGACTCCTGCATGGTCACGGGGCTGTGCTTGGACTTAATGGGTTCCCCAGCGGTTGTCCTCAGAGCACCTCAGCCTGGCCGGAAGCAGTGCAACCAGTTATCCTCATGGACGGCGTCGTGTGGCTGTAGCGCACCACGTGGCGGCGGCGGGGGCGGCGGCAGCATGCGGGGTGGCAACACGTACAACACGTACGTCGCGCCGCCAGTGTACGGCGGCGGCTATGGCTATGGCGGCGGCGCGCTGTCCTTCTTCCCGCGCCCCTACTTTCCCGTGTTCGGCTTCGGCCTGCCCATCGGCGGCTTCTTCAACTTCGTTGTGAGTGTAGATCATATAGAGACGTGTCATCTGTGTGTTGACGCCACGTGTGTCGTTGTCGACGTGCATTAGAGTAGGCATTGTAACTTGCAATATGCGCCGTGCTGTTGGCAGCATTGGTGCTGTCAGTGGGTGTGCATTCGCAGCCTGGCGTGCTCCTGCTGCTGTGTGCCACTGCTTTTTGCGTCTCATGTTGTAGTGTGTCGCACCTGCAGATCACCATGTTCGTCATCACCACCATCTTTGGCGTCATCCGCGGCGCTCTGTCGAGGGGCAACGACCGTGGCGGCCGCCGGGATGATGAGGACTGGGACTGATGCTTAAGGTTGCATCTGGATGAGGGCAGGAAGCGCGGAGTTCTATTCACAATGGCTTGATCAAGCTGCAGGAACGTAGCTGAACATCTGAGTGCTTGCTGAACGGTGCAGTGTTATGTGGTGCACGGTATAACATACTGTGCCAATCAGCCTGCAGCAGAACTGGGTTGAGGTGCTGTTGAACTCGAGCAAAACCAGTGTGAGAGCAGTGTTGCATGTGATCTGTCGGCTGCTGTCAACACCTTGCGGCAACAACCTCTCAGCGGTGACTCGTCTGGAATTGGCTAAAGAATTCGGGCGATGGCGGGTTGTCATCATACAGCTTGTGCAGCTGCGCATCGCGCTCTGCCTTCTCTGCAGCCTGCTGCCGCTGCCGTTGTCCCGTGCGGAGCGCCTCCTCAGCCTTCCGCAGCCCCAACTACAGGCAGTTGCACACCAGGCTCACGCCATCTCTGCTGCCCCTCACTCTGAGACATAAGCAGGGCAACAACATGTTTGAGGTGTGAACGTGCTGTACAGAACATGATGTAAGGCGCAAAGCGGTGGTCGCATTGCGGACCAGGTGTATCTGCTGTTCGACCAAATGCTCTGCTTCCCGCTGCCTTTGGGAAAACTCGTGGCTTGCCGCCTCCTCAGCCTGTGAGCATCAGCATGACCCGCTGTCTGAGCGTGTAAGCTGGTACATTCTTGGTTGTCAACCAAGCTGATGCAACACTGGACATTTGATGCCGCACCCGCCGTTGTGCTTGCCGCTGCTCCATCTGCTGCAGCTGCCACAGCGGGTAGGATGCTCGCTGCTCTGGCGTCATGCCTCGCCAATGGTCGGGACGTACCCTGCACCGAGATCTAAACCGTGACTTCCTATGCGAGCAACGGTGCCATGCATGTCTTTCGGAGCCTGCTTGGGTGTGTTGTTTCCCTGCAGCAAGTGACCTGTGGGGGTTCAAGGCGCTGCGCCCGCTGCTGGGATCTTCTGTCAGCATCGCCGACGACGCAGCCGCCGCTGCGCCGGCCGCATCCGCCGTGACCGCTGCATGACGCTCGGCAGACTGTGCTGCCATCTTGGCAGCATGCGCAGAGACGTTTGCCGCCGTCACGCGGCGCTCCGCCGCCATGTGGGCTGCCTGGTCTGCTACCGTTGCCGCTGCCTGCAGCTCTTCCTGCTGCCGCAGCTGCATAAACAGCTTCCATGGAATCAAAACACATCTTCCCAACGGTTGCAGCGCACACCAGGAGGCGCAGAGCGTTGAAGATGGGAATGAATGGTCGTTGATCAGGGGCTGTTGCCTCACCCGAGCAGCGATGGCGAGATCCTCTGCTCGTGTGGCTGCCTGGCGTGCCATGTGCGTGGCGTGCTGCGCTTGCCAGTCCCGCTGGTTGGCAGCGCCAGCTGCAGCCCTCCGCTGCACCGCCTGCCATGGCAGACATCATATCGCTCGTGTGCAAAGCCAGCAGCAGCAGCAACTGCAGGCTGAAACCAGCAGGTGGCTGCGCAGTTCTGCGTTCGTTGCAGGGTGCACCTGCAGGTCCTCGCCCGCAAAGCGCTGCATGGACGATGGCCCGGCGCGAGGGTCGTCATCGCCAACCCTGCGCAGCGACAGCACGAGCAGGTCAGAGAGCACTGTGCTCACAGCCCAAATCGTTCGTCGTGATGCCACTTTGGACACCAGTGCATCCGGCGGCAAAGGCGACGGATGTGGGGAAGGATGCCGCGCCTGGCAGGGGAGGCAACTCGCAGGGCATCCGGACGCTGCAGGTCCCACTCCCGCCGCGTCGCTTTGGCCTGCTCGGCAGCACGATACGTTGCCACCTGTCGCTCCGCATGGTGCCAGGCCGCAGCTGCTGCAGCCTGCGCAGCTTCCGCTGCCTGCGCTGCACGCTGCGCCCGCAGCGCATACTGCCTGCGCTGCCAGCAGGTGACAGCTGCGATGAGCGATGCACGATCCGATTGATCCATGTCCCAGCTGAGTCGCCTGAAAATGCAGCCAGAGCAGAGCAAAACCCTACCGCTTAGCTGCCGCTTCGTCCGCTGCCCGCTGCGCCTTGACGGCGACCGAGATGTCGAGAGCGTGTCGGTCGATCTGTGAGGACAACTTTGACTATGCAGGAGAGGTTGGGAGGCCCGAAAGAACGTGACAGGTGGCGACTGCAGCACATTCTTACGCCCTTCACATATGCACCCTGCCTCCGGTATGACGTGCTTGCAACCAGGCAAGGCAAGGTGGAGGCCGGGATGCAGTCGGATGGACAGAATCTAAAAGATAGTACGGCTGGCTGACATCATGTACATCGTCTTGTGGTGGTTGCATCAGTTGAGGCTGTGTGTGTAGGAGAAGGCACCCCGATGGTGCGCGACTTGGCGTCCAGGACCCGCGCCAGACGCGCAGGGTCATCATTGGGGACCCTGAAGACACCCATCCCGTATCGCCCTCGTACTACTGCTGCTGCTGCGTGCCGCTGCAGCACGCAAGAGCGCGCAAACTGGGACGGATCGACAACGGGGGCATGGCACATCCTGAAATATCTCGTGCCCCTGCTCGTTACTCAAGATCAAAACTTCGACCAGCAAACCGTGCATTTGGGTTCCAATGCACCGCTGTGCCACCCTCACGCGGATCACAGCACCAGAGAGCATCATGAGGCCGAGTTCGTGAGGCTGCGGGTGTCAGGCAGCCGACTTGCACCCCAGTCAATACCAGCCAACACAATTGCACGGCCGAAACCTGAGCCTCGTACAGCCGCCGCGGCGCGGACGCATCTCCGGCAATGGATCCGGCCACAGGCAGCAGCTCCCCCAGCGGCCGCAGCTCGGCGCAGCCGGTGGAGTGCCCCCGGTCTCCTTCTGCGAAGGGGATGCAGCCGGAAGACTCCAGTCCCCGGTCGCCCCTGGCGCTGGACGCCGCCCGCAGCCCAGCCAGCAACCCGCTGGAGCACGTCATCGTCACAGACAGCCCGCCCCACAAGCAGCTCCAGGTGAGGGGCTTCCCAGGTCGTTTGCACGGCGCAGACGCAGTCCTTCTCTCACGTGTAGCACGCGGCCCGGTTCTGTGCCGCGATCGCAGCTCGGCGCGCACGTCGGTTGGTGTGGGCTCAGGATCTTCAGCATACAGAGGTCAGGCCGAGTGTGCCAGGATGTATAGCCTGTCAAGGCTCAGGCTTTTGCAGTTTGAAGCTGGCTCGCACTTGGCATCGACCCCTAACACCGTGGGCAGCTGCGGGCTCCGTGGGGTGTGGAGTAGCTTGCAAATCACTTCGGTTGTGCCTCTTTGGAGTTGTGCCAGCGCTATTCTGGCGACGCGCCGCCACCACGAAGATGCCTCCGCCCGAAGTCTGCATCTGATGTACATCGTGCAACCGGCAGCCTGGTCTGAGCTGCAAACTCTGCCTCCGTTGGACATGCCTTGATAACACACTGAACCAGTGCAAAACAGAAACGCCGCCGACCCTGTTGTTTGCTCCTGGCCCGGCAGGCCGGCGCCTTTGCCAGCAGCACCCCCAGGAGCGCGCTGCCCGCCTTCTTGCAGCCTCTGGCGGCGGTGCTGCAGCGCTGCGTGGACCTCAACGCCGCCGTCTGCCCGCCGGCCAACGGCAGCACAGCAGCAGCAGCAGCAGCTCAGGAGCGCACGCCTTTCCATGGCATGCGCCCGCCGCCGATCCGCATTGCAGCATATATGGAGCGGATAGCCAAGTATGCAAAGTGCAGCCCGGTGTGCTTCATCATGGCGGAGACTTACATGGAGCGTCTTGCAGAGGGCGACGAGGCGCTGCGGCCGGGTCCCCTGAACGTGCACCGGCTGCTGCTGACTGGCGTGCTGCTGGCCGCGAAGCTCATGGACGACCACTACTACAACAACGCCTACTACGCCAAGATTGGCGGCGTGGCGCTCGAGGAGCTCAACAGCCTGGAGCTAACGATGATGCAGCAGCTGGGGTGGCAGCTGCGCGTGGGCGCGCTGCCGATCACGCAGACGCTGGCGCACGTGAATGCGACCGCGGACGGCCCCGACGCCCAGCTGGCGGTGCGGTTCAGGCCGCTGCTGCGGCCGGCGGCAATTGCAGCCATACACGCAACGGCAGCCATGCAGCCGCCACTGGCGGCTCCAGCATGGTCAGAGGGGCACACGGCAGCTGGCAGCGTCGACAGCCGTGCCGCGGCTGTGGCATACCCCGAGCAGCAGCGGCGCAGCAGCCTGGACTGCAGGGTGGCCGCGTGCGTCATGCCCTTCGTCTCCAGCGGCATCGCCGCCCACTGAGCGGCAGCCTTGCCCAGTGCGGTGCAAAGCCCAATCACAGCCTGCGCGCAGTACAGGCAAGCGCAGGCTGGTGCCTAGGTTCAACACGTCGCTGGGGTGTTGGCCCGCGGTGTCCGTCCTTGATGACATAGTGCGTCAGGGTTAGTTGTTGTGTATCGGCAGGAATGCTGTGGTTTATAGGACGTGTCTTGATGATGCTAACGTCTTCCTAGGCGTGCATTGCTTCCATCCGCAGCATCATGAAAGGCGGCAGCATTTGCTTCTTGACATTCACCTTCAGGCTGTGTGCAGTCTATTTTTGGTGTGCGTCTCTGGCTCAACATCGCCTTGCATTGCATGGCTTGCATGGACTTTCACCATTGAGCATGATCTTGGTACACTAGACAATCTGGTGTTGTAATTGTGGTACTTTGCATGCATAACAAGAGCATGCATGGAGACCATTGGCAGTGCTCAAACTTTGCACCTAGCCAGCTTCAACCAGGCGGTGCTGCATGTTCACTGCCTGGCTCACAAGTGCCACTCTGAATAGGTTCACACCGTTTTTCAACTGGGGTCAGCATGCAGCAGCTGCTCCACTGCTCACCTCAGGACGCCCTGCCGAAGCAGCAGGCTGCAACGTTTCATATCGACAACCTGCGACCATGTCGCTGCCGGCTACCTCACCCATGAAAGCCTGATCTGTGTTTGTCATGTCCAGGCGCTGTCGTCATCATCCAGCCTGGGCCGCTTCGCCGGCGAGGGCTCCAGCTCGCCCTCCTCCGCCTCCACCTCCCCCGACTCTGGCTCGCTGTCCGCCCCCTGCTGCGGCTCACCATGACCGCCGCCGCAGAGGTCGTGACGGCCCCCGGCCGGCGCCGAGTAGTGCGTGGCGGCGTCGGCGGAGGCGCCGCCGCTGCGCTCGCGCGAGTGCCAGCTGTCCCGCCCGCCCCCGGCGTCATGATCCACCCAACCGCCCGCGCCGCCGGCCGCATCCGGCCCCCCCGCATCCGCCCAGCCGCCCCTGCCGCCACCCGCATCGTGGTCGACCCAGCCGCCGCCGCCGCCACCGGCACCATGATCCGCCCACGGGTCCCGCGGCGCGTCGTGGTCCACCCAGCCCTCGGGCTCGCGGTCATGCGCCCACTGCCCATGGCTGTGCTGCGGGGCCTCCTGCTGCCAGTGCGGGTGCTCCGCCTGCGAGTGGCCGTCCCAGCCGCCGCCGGCATGCTCGCGCTGCCAATCGCCGCCGTCCCAGTGCTGCTGGTGCTGCGCGCCGTCGTAGTCCCGGCTGTGGACCCGCTCTGAATAGTCCACGGCATGGCCGCTGGGTGACTCATCATGGGGCCGCCGCCGCCCGAGCTCATCTGCGTGGCTGGCGCCTGCTTCCTGCTGCTGCGGCCTCGGCTCGGCGCTGCTGCCGCCCCCCAGGTAGTCCGCCAGGCTGGGCGCCTTCCACCCGGTGCCAGGTTCGGTGATGACCTCCGCAGGCGCCGCGTCAGCCTCGCGAGGGTGAGCGTCTTCGCCGCGTCTCCTGCGATGCGGAGCACCAGGCATCAGCGGATGCGCCGCTCAAGCTTGAGGTTGCAGGCGGGCACAGCGCAGGAGTCCTACAGCCGCCGCTCCCTAATGCTGTTCGGGTTACACTCAACCAGAATGCACACCTGGACGCCTCCTGAGCCGCTGCCTTCTCCGCCCTCCTGGCTGCCGCCTGCTCTGCCTGTGCGTGCAGATTGCCCAGGCGTTATCACCACCAAGCTGCACGCTCAGGCTGCGTGTTGGCTGTTGGCTATGTGCCCAGGCAGAGGTCGTGCTCAACCAAAGAAATATAATGACGACTGAGTCCAGTCGCGCACCCTCTCACGGTTCAGGGCGGCAGCCTCACCCACGTCGATCTGCTTTGTGCGCACTTTGCGACCCAAGTGGGCGGCGCCGCGCCGGTCCTGGGCTCAGGGGTCGGTACACCTCATCAGGAGGCTGACGTAATGCGTCAACATTAACTTGGATCCAAGTGTGCTTCTGATTCTTGGACCTGGCCCAAGGCAGCAGGGTGCAGGGGTGTAAACCCGCGACATGGGCTGAGGCGGCGGGCAGCGGCGCACCGCAATGGCAATCCGGTGCACCGGCTTTGTGGACAGGAACATGTCGGCGGCCGCCGCGGCCTTGGGCACGGCGCGGGGGCTGTGCGGAGGCGCTGCGATGCCCGTGGGCCGCTGCCCGTAGGCCGGGAGGGCCTGAGCGCCCGGCTTTGCCACCGCTGCTGAAACACCATCCGGCTCGCCCCGGCTGCCCAGGGCACTGCCGCTGCGATCTGCCTGCAGGCGCATGCAGTGCACGACGTCAGCAGGCAGATTCTTGCAGCGGAACGGATTCTGTGGCTGACAGCGCTGAAAAGCGCCAGTCAGCAACGACCTCACCTGGCTGCCATTGGCGTGCGGCAGCTGGATCAGGGTCGGCAAGGCGTTTTGTGGAACACCCTGGCCACTGGATGCCGACCCTGCCGGCTTCCGCGGGCGGAAGTGGCTGTGCTGCAGCGGCCGGGCGCCGCCGCCGCGGGCGGCAGCGGCGCGCGGGCTGAGGTACAGCTCCTGGCAGCGCGTGCAGCCCATGTCGAGTCAGGCCTGTGCCTGTCCATGGTGTCCATATCTCGAGGGAAACGCCGGCGTCATGTTCAGAGCAAGCAGGCCAGGCTGGCAACCTCCAGGGGGCGGAAGTCGGGGCAGGGCGCGTTGGCGTCCAGCAGCCGCTGCAGCTCTGCCATCGTGCCAGCCACCTGCGAAATCAAGGTCTGGCTGTTGGCAACCCTTGCCAATGACATCTGCTTCATCACCCTGCACCTGGGCACACTGTCTTCAAGCGAGGCACATGAGGACGTGCGGCATGGTGTCGCCCTCACCAGCCGAGACTCCGACACCACGGCATCCAGGTCCAGCGAGCCCGAGAAACTGCCCACGGCGCGACCAATTACACGCACCCACTCATCATCGTCGCCCACCGCCTGCGCACACATGCAGCAGCGTCAGCCTCAAGGCGGCAGCCCGGTTACACAGCCCCACAAGATGACAGCCTCTCAGGCGCGTGTAGGATGCACGACAGATGTAAGCACGGGGGAGATTGGATCCTCCCACCTGCTCGGCAAGCGAGCGCAGCTCCTCCCGGCACGCGGCCAGCGCCTCGGGGCGCATAAAGGTCCCCGCCAGCAGCGCGCGCGCCTTGACCAGCGGCTCCAGCCCCTCGAAGCGCTTGGCGAGCGCCTGGAGGACGGCAGCATGCTTGAACCACAGCACAACTGGGTTTCAGGCATGTCCACCAGCCTTGGGCGATGTGTGCAGGCAAGTTCTGAGGTGGATCTGCTCCGCGGCACCCATCTGCTGGCAGCACTGGTTTCTGAATTGGCTGCCTTTGTTCCATCAGAAACGCAGATGCCTGCCTGTAGGTGCTCGGGCTGTAGATGGCCCGCGGCTCGGGGCGCAGACCATTCCTGTGCCAGCCGCGCGGCAGTTTGCTGACCCAGGTCCCGGCTCATAGTGTCCGTTCCTCAGCACAATCAAAGGCTCAACTAGCAAGGATCAACCCAGGTGGCTTGATCACGTGCTGCCTCGGTTATATGATCCGCCGCTACCAAAGTATGGCATTGCGCAAACTACATCAGAGCCGTCCAGCTGTTGCGAGTGTGCCGGTACGACAGGTTGCGCTTCGAGTGTTGTTCTGATGTCAGCTTCCTTGACGGCGACGGCCTTGAAGAAGCATGCAATGGCTATCGGCAGGCATGCACGACCAAGCTGGCAACGTAACAGCCGCAATGGTCACTCGCTCGCTGTGCGTGGCAGTCTGGTCGTGTAAGAAATGTAGTGAGCATCGCGAAAAGCTGCTTTAGAACTCCCGCAGGAGCTGCAACCTGCAAGCATCGAAATGGACCCGAGACTGAAAGGCACTAATGGAATATTTGCTGCAAAGAACTCCCTACCCCTGCCCTTGCTTCTGCTCACGCGAGCTTCTCGATGCCAATACACGTGTTTGCAACGTTTGCTCTGGCCATGTCGCCATCGGCATAAGCTTCATTTCAGGGAGTAGCCCGCAGTCCCACCATCCAGCCAGACGCCAGTCTGAGAGCAGACTGCACGGATTGCTCATCACTGACCGAACCGTTGTCTGTTTCCACAGACACTCTGGCCTGACTTGCTGAAGTAGCACGACAAAGGCGAAGCAGAGGGGCACAGCCGGCCGTCATGGGGCAGGGGCAGTCCGGCATGCCCGGGCAGCAGCCCCAGGGCCAGGGAGGCCAGGACAAAAACAAGGATGCGGTGAGCAGAGCGCCTTCCATTCGTGTACCAGCATTTCATGAGCCTCCACATGATGGCAAGGTGGCAGCAGCAGCAGCAGCGGCTGTTCCTGTCAGTCTCTTTCACCGGCTAGCCTGTTGGCCTGCGGGCAGTCCAGCCGGTGTTGCTGGATGTGCATAGTCCATACAGCCTCTGCTATTGCTGATGCACCATTCGACACTTGCTTGATAGAAAGAACACATCAGTGTCACAGTGTTATGAACGTGCATCTCCTGTAGGCATCCAGCGGCTTTGTGCTGCTGACAGACCCTGACCAAGCTATCGGGCCTTCGCCGCATCCATGTTGTCGCACACTGCAGGCTGAGAAGAAGAAGAAGTGGGAGCCGCCTCCGCCGCCGCCACGGGTGGGGCGCAAGCAGCGCCGGGCAGCGGCAGCGGGCCTCGGGTCCAAGCTGCCGGCGGTCACGCCGAACGCGAAGTGCAAGCTGCGGCTGCTGAAGCTGGAGCGCATAAAGGACTGGCTCCTCATGGAGGAGGAGTTTCTGACCAACCAGGAGCGCCTGAGGCCGCAGGAGGAGCGCAACCAGGAGGACCGCACAAAGGTGTGCATGCCGTGTCCACACTTGCAGATCGACACCATCTTCTTGTCCTTCCTGGTTGTGAGCGTGATCTTTGTGCAACGGGTTGTGACCTGAGGTCGCCGTGCACACTGGATACGTCACTCCTGATTCCTGCTCCCCGGCAACATGCAAGATGTTTCATGCGCCTATGCTGTCACAAACAAGATTGATGTCACTCTGAGCGTTGCCTCCGCTTGTCTGCAGGTCGATGAGCTCAGAGGCGCGCCTATGAATGTCGGCAGCCTAGAGGAGATCATCGACGAGAAGTGAGCGCTGCATGCCCTGCCCCACCTGTGCATCTGCTGCCTCACCCACCTGCTCCGTTTCAATATGCACACACCCGGGCCACGTATGTTGTCCGTTGTAGACTCACGGTCGTGCTCATGAGTTGACTGTTGCCCCGCAGCCACGCGATCGTCAGCAGCAGCGTGGGCCCGGAGTACTACGTGAACATCATGTCCTTCGTGGACAAGGGGCAGCTGGAGCCGGGGTCCACGCTGCTGCTGCACAACAAGGTGCTGTCGGTGGTGGGGCTGCTGGCCGACGAGACCGACCCGATGGTCTCCGTGATGAAGGTGCGGTCAGTGAACCCTAGCAAAATAAGTATGTATCCTGCTTGTACTTTTGTCGTCTTTGCGTGTGTGTCTGTTGATGCTCGCAATCTGATGTTGCCAGACTGCTCTTCGATGTATACCTGACCTGTGCTTAGAGGCTGATGCCACCGTACATTGTAGTGCATGCTTTTCCACATGGGCAAGTGGTATCTGCTCATGTCCGCACCTAAGGCTTGCTCATGCAGGGAGTCTTTTTGTGTGTGGCTGGTTAGTGCACTTGCCCATGCGGATCATCATTACTGGCTATGGCATTGCGCGGAGTGCATGCGGCAGACAGCACCAGACAGCACACTCCAGCTCAGCCGGTGTCAGGGACACACCTTCAGACCCCATGGTCGGCGGCCGCAGGTGGAGAAGGCGCCGTCGGAGAGCTACGCGGATGTGGGCGGCCTGGAGCAGCAGATCCAGGAGATCAAGGAGGCGGTGGAGCTGCCCCTCACGCACCCCGAGCTGTACGAGGACATCGGCATCAAGCCGCCCAAGGCGAGATCTCAGGGTTTTGCACATCCACCTACCAGGCACACGGGGCGGAGTGTGCACGGTCGTTGGCCAGGCGCTCACGTTGCCCATCCTGTGCCTGATGCACTCGAGCTTGGCATATGTGTTGATGCCCCTGAGAGCAGCTGGTACTGTCATTACAGGGTGTGATCCTGTATGGCGAGCCGGGCACAGGCAAGACACTGCTGGCCAAGGCGGTGGCAAACCAGACCAGCGCCTCATTCCTGCGGGTGGTGGGCTCCGAGCTCATACAGAAATACCTGGGCGACGGGCCCAAGCTCGTGCGCGAGCTGTTCCGCGTGGCCGACGAGCTGTCGCCCTCCATCGTCTTCATCGGTGCGCCTGCGGTGCACTTGTGCCGTGTGTTGTGAGCACCTGGAGGCAATGATTTGTATCCTGCAGTGCGCCCACATTCTTGCAGCACAGAGTCCCCGATGAGATCCCATCTGCAGCCTGCCCAGTGTGTCAGCTGTAGTTTTCACGAAGCATGACATGCGATGCCGGCTGACTGGGCGCCTGGTGCTGCAGATGAGATCGATGCCATTGGCACGAAGCGGTACGAGGCGACGAGCGGCGGCGAGCGCGAGATCCAGCGCACCATGCTCGAGCTGCTCAACCAGCTGGACGGCTTCGACTCCATGGGTGACGTGAAGGTGGGTTGGTGCTGCTCATGGCCATGAGCAAACGGGCAGAGGCCACGTTGCAGAGCACACGGTGCCGCTCTAGCTGATAAACTGCAGCAGCTGACTTCAGAGCCCACAAATTTGGGTATCGAGGAGCGCTGCTTGTCCGAGGTGTCAGGCCAGTGGCGCACTGACCTGAGAGCATGTGCTATTCCGCAACAGGTGATCATGGCGACCAACCGCATCGACAGCCTGGACCCGGCGCTCATCCGCCCGGGCCGCATCGACCGCAAGATCGAGTTCCCGCTGCCCGACACCAAGACCAAGCGCCGCATCTTCGGCATCCACACCGGCCGCATGAACCTGTCCGAGGACGTCAACCTGGAGGAGTTCATCATGGCTAAGGTGTGCGCTTTGCCTGCTGTGCCTGGTGTGGACTTTGAACCAATTCGTGTTGCTCTGTGCAGCGCATGCCGTCATCTCTGTCAACGCTTCTGCGCCTCTGGGGTGGCGTCACAGGAGATTTTGGGGAACGATGTGGCCCGTAGCACATAGGCACAATGTTGACTGCTTGTTCCTGTTCAGGATGAGCTGTCGGGGGCGGACATCAAGGCGATGTGCACAGAGGCGGGGCTGCTGGCGCTGCGGGAGCGCCCCATGCGCGTCACGCAGGCCGACTTCAAGAAGTCGCGCGACAAGGTGCGCAGCTGCAGAGCCCGTAGCAGCAGCATGACACCTCAGCTCCACGTTGGTTGCTGCAGCTGCTGCTGCTGCTCCGCTCCTTACATCGCTGCCGCTGACATTGCTGCTTTGCCGCCGCTGCTGTGTCGCCGGCGCTGTGCCGAGAGCCTGCATGTCACGGTTGACCCCTTGTCCGCAGCAGCGTGCACCTATCCCGGCCACCCGCTGCTTGCAGACAGGCCATGCGGCACTTCCCCGACGTGCAAGCCTGACTTTGTCCGTGCCTTGCTTCCAGGTGCTGTATCGTAAGGCGGAGGGCGTGCCGGAGGGGCTGTACACTTGACGAGACGGATGGGCTTTGCTGGAAACGAGGGCGACGGTGCTCAGGAGTCAGCAGTCCCGGTGCAACTGCGTGGTCTCTCTGAACAAACCAGCATGAGCGCCCGGCTGACAGTCAGTGTCGCTGGCGGAGCATGCGGACATGCCATTTCGTTGTAAAGTGTGAGCCAGTCAATCGGCGAGGGAAACCCACCGACTAAAGCGGCACATCAGTCCAGACGCTGTGTCGCACCACCGCTCCAGCACCAACCTGCTATGCTGAAAGGCATGCATCATAGACCAGAACCCCTAAACATTCAAATTTGAGTCTGGCAGCTCTGGCAGGGTGTCAAACATGCATATTGGCCCTCAGGTGCATGACGATCATCCAACAGATCACAACCAACCGCTGTGCTTCCACGCGGTCTCCTGACATATTACAGCACTATCGGACGTGCATCGACCGTACCAGTGTCACGATCTGAATGTTGAGGTGCAGCAAGTTTGGCATCAGATGTGCACCTGCATGTGCAGCTCATGAAAGTGCAGGAAGACAGTGAGCTTCACGAACATACAGAATCCAGCTCACGGACTATATGCAGGACTGTTGAAGCGCTTGCTCTTTGAAGGTGGGTGACCTGCGCCAGCCTCATGCACCATGCATGATGCACTGGTACTGACGCTTCAAGCCATCAGAAGCCGAACGATCGGCTTTGCTTGCACTATACTTCTTGCATCATTTCTCCGCGCAGAAGGATTTCATAGCCGTGCTCTGACCACAGTGTGACGCTGTGTGTGCGTCAGTCCTTTTGGCGTCATGTTCGATCAGGCAGCGGTGCTGCGGCATCCGCTTGTCCGCATGCTCCTCGAACTTGGTGAGCTTGTCGCTGTACTGCTGCATTCACTTCACAGCGGACGCGCTGGCAGCAGGTTGCTGTTGAGACCAATGTGATGCGCACCCTGCGTTCAACAGACTTGTCATTGCACAGGGTATGCCCAAAGCGACGGCACTAAGGCCATAGCTGCCAAGTTCCAGCAATTCCTGGACGCCAACGGCAAGTCGCTACAGCAGCAGGGCGCCGCCGACGCTGATCTGAACGCGGTGCTAGATTTCTTTGCGGCCGGACGCTGCAGCGTTGCCGGCCCTGCCGATGCTGAAGCCATGGCAGAGGAAAGTGGGACAGGTGGGCAGCCAGGTCACCTCCCTGGCAAATATCACGACAGCATGCTGTGAAGCGATGGCGATGCTGCAACTGACGCTGGAGTGATTGGCTGTTGTCACCACCGTCGGCCCAGCGAGCGTCCTGTGCGCTGCTGCACAGATGTCTCCGGGACGGCGTCGGGCTCCATCGTCGAAGTGTCGGATAGCGAAGCTGCAGACGAGTCTGGCGGTGATGGTGGGCCCTCTGGTGCTTGGCTCTGACCGGGTGGCAGCACATGGGAGGCATGTTGCAGGGTGTGCTCCTGTAGCTGCCAAGCCTTACATGAGGTGCCCATGTAATCCAGGTGATACAGTCGCTGCGGGCAGCCAGCATGGGACTTCTGATGCGGATTTTGGCGGAGGGGACGTGCTCAGCGACGAGGAACAGCTGATGTGGCTGGATGACGACTCGCAGGTGCGACTGCACCTCACATCGGCGACCCACACGGGCTGTGACATGCAAATGCATGCATGCTATACTGTGTGCGCGTATGGGGTTCCAGAGGCACGGTCCCGATCACGCAGCCTGCAGCAGGTGCTCGCAACTGATGCTTGCCCACCCTGCAGCAGGGCGCCGACGCCCACGACCCCGGCAGCGACTGGTCAGGCGACAGCGCATTTGCCGCGCGGGTGCAGCGGCTGATGGACTGTGGGGAAGCAGGGAGCACCGCTCAGCCGAGTGGCGGCTGGGACGCCTGGCGATCTGACGACGACGGCAATGTTGCCGGCGCTGCGGTTGCAGGCGCAGGCACGCACTGCTCCACTCCCTGTCATGTATCTAGAATATTCCTGGCATCATGGTGACACGCGATGTTCTCGAGGCCAGCACAGATAGGGGCGCCATCTCCTCGTGCTACCATTGAAGTAGCCTGTTGATGCTGCTCGATCGCACTGCACGGCTGACGGGCGCTGTCATGACTGCACAGACCGGGTGGCCAGCGGCAACACTCCGATGGACGATGACGACGTCATCGAAGCCAGCGATGAGGAGGGCTTTGGCGGCGTGCCGGCAGTGGCAGCGGCAGCACTCAAGCGGCCAGCACCGATGACGCCCCGATGCCAGAGTGTGAGTACATGTTGGCAGTGTATGTTGTCACAAAGGTCTGCAAACACAGCCAGGTATGTCAGTCAAGCACTTGGACAAATGGTGCTTTCCAGACACCAGGCACCTGTCGATGTCTGCAGCCGGTGCGGAGGAAAGCCAAAACCGACAGCAAGGCTCCCAAGCAGGATGGCAAGACGCAGACCATTGCGTCATTCTTCCAGTCGGCAGCCAGCCTGAGTAAGCACCGTCATATGCATGCCCCTGACGTTTCGTGGCGCTGCGACTCGTCAGGTCGTCAGAACCCTCTTTCCTCAGCAACCCTCCTATGATGCTTCCCCATCTCCTCGCCGCAGAGGAGGCCAACGGTGGTGAGGGGCCGCAGACAGCTGCGCAAGGGAAGCAGACGAAGCGCAGGTCAGCCGTGACACCGGTGCCCGCGATGCTGCGACACGCGCTGGAGCTCACGCCAGCGGCGCGGCTGCCAGACACATCGAGTGCCCGATCTCGACTGCACCTCACGGGGCCGGAAACAGGTGCAGCATCTGACTGACTGCCACCATAGTACCCGGACCAGCGCACGCTTTGTGTCCTCAAGAGCAGCACGATTGCAGGTCGTAAGTAAGCAAGGATGTACATCTTGTGGTGTTCTCAGAGTCCATGTTGTGCTCCATCTGCCAGGCGGAGCCAGCCCGGCGCGGCGGACGCCGGCATCGGCGGCGGGAGCCGGGAGCCTGCCGCGGCCGCCCCTGGGGCCAGTATCTGCTTCGGACCCCCGGGCGGTGCGCTGCGAGCAGGCCGCCGCGGCGGGAGCGGGCATGACGGCAGACGAGGAGGCGATGCCGCTCGTCGACTTTGTCAACCTGAAGGTGCCACTGCCTGCAACGCCCCCTACTCGCTACCAGACAGCTGGCATGCCGGCACCTGTGCTCAGTGCAGGATCGCGGCAGCTATCAGCACGGGTCACAGCTGTTGCATGGTTGTGTGTTTTGCCACGGACGCTCGCTGTTGCAGCTTCCTGTGCATCGCTTTGCAAGACTGCTGCAATCACTGTTGAGCAAACCCCACAACACCCTCAGACCGTCTCTGCATGTGGCAGGTGTTCGGCAACGCCTCCTTCCGGCCGCAGCAGCGTGGCGTGGTGGACGCAGCGATCGCCGGCCGCTCGGCGTTCGTGCTGATGCCCACGGGCGGCGGCAAGAGCCTGTGCTTCCAGCTGCCGGCGGTGCTGGCGCGGGGCGTCACCGTCGTCGTCTCGCCGCTGCTGTCGCTCATGCAGGACCAGGTGCGGGCTGAGGCCTCAGAAACGGCATGCACACGACGCAAATGTCATTTGAATGAACATCATGCTGGAAGCTGGTGGAAAACGTAGCTGCGGGCAGCTCTCGGTTTTTCAGCATTGACATGAACCCCAACTCGCTCCCGGAGTATTCCGGCGCGCAGGCTTCACACGCCATCAGAGCCTCTCCGTGATGGCAAAGCGACACAAACACCAGGCAAACACCGGACAAACGCCAGGCAAGCGCCCGCGCCGCTGCAGGTGAGGGCGCTGTGCACGCTGCCCGGGGGCGGGGTGCCGGCCACGTACCTGTCCAGCCAGCAGACGGCGGGCGACAAGGCGGCAGTGTACCGGGAGCTGTCCAAGGCGCGGCCGTCCTGCAAGCTGCTGTACGTCACGCCGGTGAGAGCTGCGAAGAAAGGGGATGGGACTTGCCCAGGGCAGAGACGCAGATGCACAGGGCTGCTTGAAAAATGCAGGGACGAGTGGTGCCCAAGAGCCCCAAGCGGATGCCGACTGCAGATGGTAGAGTGTGACATGCTATCCGGCAGCCTTTCAGTAGTGTGTCGGAGCCACATCACCAGCGTGTTCCTGATGGTGTGCTGGCCGTGCTGCAGCACTTCAGGCTGCTGTGTTGCCCCAACTGTCTGCGCGTGCCCTGGGCCAGGCCCGATGCAGTGCACGTGCAGCTGACCAGTTGCAGGTGCGCGATGTCCGCAGGAGCAGCTGGTGAAGAGCGACGCGCTGGCGGGCATACTGTCGCGGCTGCGGGCGCGCGGCCTGCTGCCGCGCTTCGTCATCGACGAGGTGCGCCGGCAGCTGTGTGCATCAGCACATCAGCAGGAGGGTGCCTGCACAGTACCTGCACGTGCCCGTGTTGCGCAGATCTAGTCTGTGTGTGTGTGTTCAATTGTCAGTGCCATGTCAGTGCAATGTCTATTGTACAGAGTCAAACGCTTGCGTGGCTGTCAAAACTGTTTTTGAAACAGGATCGCTCTTTCATCTGCACCCTGCAGGCGCACTGCGTGTCCCAGTGGGGCCACGACTTCAGGCCGGACTACAAGGCGCTGGGCGGCGTGCTGGCCAGGAGGTGCGCTCTGCATGGGCACGGCCACCCTGCAGCAGGCGCAGCTCACCTGCGCACGCACCTCCGCGACAGCTCCACTGCCTCCGGAACGCGGTAGCCTGGGCAAATGCTGGGCGGCGGCGGGACGGCTGGCTTGCGCAGTCGTGAATAGCAGTGTGTCGAGCTACCAGTCTTTGACCTGTCCTGGCTGCAGCTTTGGCGGCGTGCCCATCACGGCGCTCACCGCGACCGCCACGGACGCCTGCAGGGCCGACGTCATCAAGGTCCTGCGCATGGCCAGCCCGCAGGTCTTTCAGGTGGGGCTGCTGTGCCTTGCTGCTTCGCACCCCCTGCTGCGTTCGCAGCGCTGCTGGCGTGATGGGATGCCCGTCGTCCCGTCAACAGAAGCCAGCAAGGGGCTTTAACAATGGCGTCTTAACGGGGCACTGTTGCATGCCTTTCCACTGCAGATCGTGTTGCCTCCTGGGTTCTGCAGGTGTCCTTCTACAGGGAGAACCTGCGCTTCACCGTCGTCCCGAAGCAGTATGGCCGCACGGAAGACGGCCTGCCGCTGCCGTTCGAGGCCCTTGCGGCCTTCATCAGGTGCTCCTGCAGGCCTGCTCGCAGCCCCGCAGCAGGCTCTCGACACTCCAGTTTTGGCATCTGGCATCCATCTGACTGTGCGTGGAAGGCTGGCACGGTGCTTTGCGAGAGAAAACCTGAAAGCATCAATCAGGAAGTCACTACCCGGTTTGCCGCCACATCAGGCAGCAGCCGCCGGGCGCCTCCGGCATCGTGTACGCCCTGTCGCGCGACGAGGCACAGCAGGTCGCCACCTACCTGCAGGTGGGCCTGCGCCTGCTGTCGCCGGCAGGCATGCGGCGCAGCTGAGCTCGCGCCTTGACTTGCGAGCCGCAGCCGTGTTTTAGCCGTGTAGCCGTGTGAACCTTTGGTCTTGTGCCCCGAGCAGGAGGAGGCGGGCATCAGCAGCGCGCACTACCACGCCGGCATGACGCCCAACGCCCGGGTGAAGGTGCAGAACGCGTGGCGCTCGGGCGCCGTCCAGGTGAGCGGGCAGCGCCTGCCACGAGTGCTGCCGCACGATCGCGAGTGCCCAGCAGCTGGGCAGCACGCCCTGCGATGCTGTGTCGGTCACGCCAATTGAAGCATGCGCTTCACGAGCTGCGTGCATCTGTGCTTGGCGTTATGGCAGATGTTGTGGCTGCGGTGTGAGGCGCCTTGAGCAGTGTGCTGACCAGGACTTGCGCTCCAATCGCAGGTCTGCGTGGCGACCATCGCTTTCGGCATGGGTGGGTGTTGCTGCCCATCGGGCTTCGGACTCGGTATACGGCCCATACGCAGCCTGTGACACCTGGATCATGTGGTTCGCATGCATCGCGACATGAGCGATGCTGCTCCCTGCGCTGCAGGCATCGACAAGCCGGACGTGCGCTTCGTGGTGCACTTCACCATGAGCAAGTGCCTGGAGGTGAGCAACCGCATCGGTGCGCACCGCCTCAACAGGCGGAACAATCATACAGAGTTGGTGGAGCGTGTGAGGCGCTGACCAAGCTCCAAGTTCCGCTCGCCTTTGCGGGACGTCCTGCTGTACACCGTCCACACCGCAGAACGCAGCACTATGTAATCGAGGAGGGCTCAAGTGGTCAAGTGTCGTGCTGCACAGCAGTGCCAGGAGGTCCAAAACAGATAATCACAACTCTGAATAGTTTCAGCTAAGCTTGCATATGTACCGGGTGAACCGGTGCAAACTTCAGCAACAAAAATGGGTTGTGACGAAGGAAGCCGCTGGTGCAGGGGTACTACCAGGAGGCGGGGCGCGCGGGGCGCGACGGGCTGCCGGCGCGGTGCGTGCTGCTGCACGCGGCGCGGGACGTGGGGCGGCTCACGCGGCTGGTGGTGCGGGGGGCGCGGGGCCGCGCCGCCAAGGAGCGCGCCGTGGACCAGCTCGAGGCCGTGAGTGGGCCGTTTCATCATCATCAAAATGGTACAATTTCGGTATGACGGGGCGCGGGGCCGCGCCGCCGAGGAGCGCGCAGTGGACCAGCTCGAGGCCGTGAGTGGGCCATTTTGCGCCACCACTCCAATTGCCATAAAGTTGCGATGAAAGCTTGGGTAGCTCAGTTGGTTAGAGCAAAGGACTGGAAAATCCTTGCGTCGGATGACGAAATGAGGGGGGCGCGGGGCCGCGCCGCCAAGGAGCGCGCCGTGGGCCAGCTCGAGGCCGTTGAGTGACCGTATTGGCAGTGCAGAGAGACGAGCCTGCCGGGACTGCCGGCATTGGGATCTCACCACCGAGGCCAAGTCACCCTCGTGTTGCTGGATGTTATGTCTGGTGCAAAGTGCTCGGTTGGCCACGGTTGGCCGTGGAGGAAGAACAGCTGTCATGCTGGCACCCGGCTTCCTGACCAGCAGCCGCTCCTGGCTGCAGATGACCAGGTTCTGCACCGACGGGGCCGCCTGCCGCCACGCGGCGCTGGTGCGCTACTTCGGCGAGGCGCCGGCGGCTGCGCGCTTCCCGGGCGGCCGCTGCGGCGGCGGCTGCGACGCCTGCGCGGCCGCTGCCGGGGCGCCGCCGCAGCCCGGCGACTGGCAGCCGCTGGTGCGCTGAGCCCCGTGCCCTTCACCTGGTTGCAACAGCAGCGGGACAAGCAACTGCAAATGATGTAGTGCGCTACTCACATTGGTACTGCGTTACTCAGCTTCACAAGCCCCTCTGGCATGTGAGCCCGCCATTACTGGTCCCACAATTGCACCCTTCCCACATGCCTCAGTCGTCTGGCCCCTGCCACCCCGCAGAAGGAGGCGGAGAAGCAGCCCCGCAGCAGGAGCGGCGGCGCAGCAGGCAGGGGCGGCGCCGGCGCCGGCAGGGGCAGGGGCCGGGGCGGGCGTGGTGGCAACACGACCGGCGGTGACGGCGGCGGCGTTCCAGCGCCAGGCGGCGGCACAACCGGCGGCGCGGGTGCTGTGACTGCAGCCCCCGGAGGCGTCGCTGCGCCCAGCAGCAGGCGCGCGCGCTGCCTGGCGGCCGCGAGCGCCAGGCAGCAGCCTGCGGCGGGCACCGGCGGCGGCGGCGGCGGGGGCGGCGCCCCAGCGGGCTTCATGACTGCGCTCGCAAAGCTACGGATGCCGCAGACATGATCAGCAACACTTCTGTGCAAGGGTGCTCAGTCGGGTACCGGACTTCTAAGGCGATCTGAACAGCGGCCTGCCCACGCCTGCACACTGCCATGTGTGCAGGCTGCAGCCCTGACTGAGGTTTGGTGAGACTGGAGGCTTTTGTGTGCCACGCCGCGGTCGAGGGCTGCAGTGCTGCTGATCCTCTGAACCGCAGTGGTGCTGTACCCTGTGCAACACAACCCCAGTGATGTAATGCTGTGCGTCCAGCGTTTCCAGCAGATGCTCAGGGGAAGCGTCCCTGTGCTGCCCGGCTTTGGTGATGTTGCTCTCGCTCTGGTTGTGGATCAGTCCAGGGGACAAGACTCATCAGGACACCCCACACTTACACCACCACTCAAACACGATAATAATGCTCGAGCACATGAACCCTGTACGGCAAGCTCTACAGGTCGGCTGTTGCAGACGGCACAGTGACCAGGCCGCCTGCAGCTGCCGCAAGCGTGAGGCAACTGCCTTCAGCTGGTAACCGGCTGCTGTCGACATTAGACGGCGCCTTCGTCCTCTGTAGACGGCTGTGCCGACGGGGCTGCTGACCTGGCTGGCGGCGCCGCTGCACCCTGCCCCGAGGCGCCGCGCTGCTGGCCACCCTGGGGCGGCGGGCCCCGCGGCGGGCGGGTCTGCCGCAGGCCGCCCTGGGGCGTCAGCTCCGGCCGCGTGTCGATCGGCGCCAGCGCCATGTGCTTGGCCGTCTTTATGCAGCGCGCGATGCGCCGGTACACCTTGGCCTGCGGACGGCAGACCAGACACTCAGCCCAGGTGCATGCACATGCAGCCTCACATGCTTCAACTCCAGTACAGACCCCGCACTGAGGCTGCCTTCAAGCCTCAGCGACCGGGCGACCACAGGATCAGGGCAAGCTCCAAAGGTCTCCAGCACAGCTGCGAACACGCCCTCACTTCCAAACACCCAAAAGCTGGGCGTGAAGCACGCACGAAATCAGGCCCACCTGGAGGCCGGAGCGGCGGCGCGGCATGATGCGCCCGGTGTCCGACACGAAGCGCGCCAGGAAGGCGACGTTCCGGAAGTCGGCGCCCGCCGCCGCCTCCGCCGCCGTGGGCCGCGGCTGCTCGATGCGGCGCAGCGCCGCGGAAAACTGGCTGGTCTCCGCCGGCACGAACGGATTCAGGTCCTGGGACGCATGACGGCAGCACGAGCTGAGGGTGGACATGCAGGTGTGCCATGCCAGCAGCGCGCTCAGGCAGCGTGCAGCTGAGCTGTGCTGGGTGCCCTTGCGACGGCGGTGGAGCAGTACACAATGCCGGCAGCTAGCTGGCGCCTGCACAGCCTGTCTGCGCAACAGCTGCGCAGGGCACACAGCAGCCAAGGACGCGTGCAGAGCCTCGTCAAACGCTCTGCACCAGAGCCTTGGACTGCAGCGCTGCATGGCGTTTCAGACGCACCGCGGGGCGGTAGAACTGGCCGGGGAAGAAGTCGCGGGTGGGGTGCAGCCGCGGCGGCGCGTGGGGCACCGGCGCCGCCTCGCCCCCCCGCTGCGCCAGCGCCGCATACCTGCAGCGATTTGAATTTGATTTGCTTTTGGGTCGGAGGGTTTAGGGCTCGAGTGAGAGCCCACAGGGCAACAGTCACCGGCAAAACATCTGCAGGCGCCCTCACATGGAGGCGATGCTGTCATGTCAGATTCGGACGTCAAACAGCAAGGGCTAAGGGTTCGGTTTGCGTTTGGCAAGGAGCTGGAGGCGCCAGCGGGGCACACATGGAAGCAACCTTCAGCATCTGACGACCGTACATGAACTGCTCGCTGCGGACGCACAGATTTCTGCTCGCAGCCCTGAAGAGCGCCACATCAGCACTCTCAACTCTATAAAAAGGGCTCACCCTGTTCTGGGGTCGGGGCCCGGCCCGTGCTCCAGGGTGGCGTGGTCCAAAAACCTGCGCCAGTTGGCGGGGCGCGCCGCCGCCGCCGCAGCACCGGAGGGCACGGCGTCTGCATACAATGGCAAAACGTACGGTTGTGACACTACAGTTGTGACGCTTTTCGAGCTGAGACTGCATGTTCTGTCTTGCATGTCGCTGTTGCGTGCCAGGCGGGCTCGGCTGCGCCGCGCATCCGCTGAGCTTCGAGCGGCACCGGACTGACACCGGGTCCTGGAACCCCGTCCAGAGCGCCCTTGAAACGCAGAGACCAGCGCCATACACGCACCTGGCTGCTGCTGCTGCGGCGGTGGCTGCTCCGCCTGCGGGGGCGGGGGCGCCGCCTGCGCCGCCACGAAGGCGTCCCACGCCGCGGACGGCGGCTGCTGCCGCGGGCCCCGCTGCGGCTGGGACTGCTGCTGCTGCTGCCGGGCCTGCGCGCCCGGAAGCCCCTCTGCAGCGCTGCCTGCCAGCTGCGCCGCCGGCTGCGCCGCTGCCGCGTGTGGCTGGGGCGCGTCTGGCGCTGCGGCCGCGGCGGCTGCATCCACCGCCGCGTCAACCAGGCCGACGGCCTCCGCCGCGCCCGGGGTGCTGCCGCCGGCCAGCAGCTCCTCGCGCCGCTCCAGGGCCGCCCCCACGGCCCCAGGGTTCGCCTCCACCTGCTTGGCATGCAACGGCCTGGTGACGGACCCGCGGCTCTCAGATCCGTGTCACAGCGCCCTCACACGAGCTACTGGATACATGGTCAAGATGTTGACGATGCCCCTTGGAGGGCGAGAGCCGGACAGTCAGAGGTGAGCCACGCTTGATACACAGCAGGTCTGCTGTCAGGCGATCCGGCAGGAGGTGGGCTGACCTGCGCCTCGGCCATGGCGACCTGCTCCGCCGCCGCCTGCTGCGCGGCCGCGGCAAAGTCCGCGTCGGGGTCGCCCGCCGGGAGCTGCCCCTCCGCCTCCGCTTCCGCCCCTGCCTCCTGCAGCCGGGCCGTCCGCAGCGCGGCGCGCTCCGCCGCGTTGCTGGCCAAGCCCTGCAGCCCCAGGCGCTGCGCTATCGTGGCCCTGGCGGCCGGCTCCGGGGCCAGCCCGGCGGCTGCGGCGGCGTCTGCAAGCTTCGTCAAATCGGTGGTGGCTTCGGCATCCACAGCGGCCATCGCTGCCTGCATCAGATACAGACTACATGTAAAACCACTACATGGCAATGCTCAGAGCAAACAGATGAGCTGGGACGCCAAGCAGCAGTATTGCGGGTGCCTGCTGCAGCACATGCAAGGGGTGAACGTCGGCAGGGTGCAGAGAAGTGGCGCGTGAGCATCATACCTCTGCCGGAACATGCACCACCGGCTGCGGCTGCGCTGACCCCTCGCTGCCTGGCTGACCTGCATCTGCAGCGGCGGCTGGCTGCGCGGCGCTGTCCGGCTGCCGCCGGATGAAGGGCTGCTGCCGCTGCACCGCCGCCGCGACCTCGGGGCTCATGTTGTCGGCCGAGGCCGGCGGGGGCATCGGCGGCGCCACAGGGGTGCCGCCCTGCCGCTCCTGCTGCTGCAGCTGCTCGTCGGCCCACTGCCGCCACCGCGCCTTGCGCAGCCGCGACTCTGCGGAACATCCACGGAACCATAAGATCGTGTCATGAGGCGTTGCACTGGCATGGGCTGAGCTGCGACGCAGCAGACTACCCGAGCGGACCACCCGAGCAGTCGGGGGGTGGCTGCCGAGAGCACAACAATCGTGTGCATGCTCTTTTGAGTACCTTCTTCAGGGCTGCCTGCGGGTTTGGCCGCCTGGGAGCCATCCGCAAGACACCGCAGCGGCTGGCTGACATGGGGCGCCCCGCCATCACGCACGCCCTGGAGCGCTGGCGACCACGCCAGCGCCTCGGCGCTGTTGCTGAGCCCCTGCGCGGCGTGTCTGCCGGCGCCCAGGCGCAGCGCGCTGCCTGGTCGCAGGCGAGGCAGCAGCCACGACATCAGGGCGGACTGCCAACGGGCAACGTCGCCTGCCCGAGATCCGCCGCTGCATACGTCTGCCTAGCGCATATCACATCGTTTGCTGCCGACACGTGTTGTGCTTCGATGCAAGTGCGAATCTATGGTGTTGTTGGCACTCGATGCAACTTTCGAGACCTGTTGGAACCGCAGCGTTCAATCCTGCCACGGCAGCATCGCCTTGTCAATACGGTATTTGAGCCTTCTGCAGATGTAGAAGTGGCTGCGACTGGCCATCTGCTGCAGTTGCTCCGCCAGCCGTCGACCTACAGAAGATTAGGCATCATAGCTTGCGTTAGGTGGGCATGCATCAGAATCGCCGGCAGCATGCAGCATCACCAGCATCTTTTTGCATCCGCAGCTTGTTTGCAATACTCGGTTGAACCCGCGTTGTACTACAAGACGGTCTGCACCGTGCCAGCAGGCCGGCGATCCAAAAGAGCATCTTGCTGTGTGCAAGTTGCACACATGCACACCTCCCTCGGGCGGTTGCCCTGCCCTCAGGCGCCGCGGGAGACCGCTGCTTCAAGTCCAGCACTGTCCAAAGCTGCGCGTTGGGCGCCCAGCCGGCGCAGCGAGCAGATCAGCCATGGCGCCAGCCGGCGGCAGCGGAGAGCGGCGGCGCGGCAGCAACAGATCTGCGCCAGCCTCAGAAGCGTCCAGGATCAGGGTGAGCATGTTGTTGGCAGCAAGCCCTCACGCACGAGCAAATTGCAGCGATGCCGCCAGACAGCTGAGAGTGCTGCACTGGAAGCGCCACGGGCATGTCCGCAGCATCCTGATGTTAATCCCCAGCATTGTGGCCGACAGCCCTCCACGCGTGTTGCGTGCGGGTTGCACTCGCGCCAGATGCATGAATTCATGCTCTGCAGCCGCGGAGGTGCTGTCGCAGCGGGAGCAGAAGCGCACGTCCATGCGGCTGGGGCTGCCGAGCAAGGGGCGCATGGCGGAAGACACTCAGGAGCTGCTGAAGGCGCGGCAACATGCTTGCATGCCTGAACTGGACCCTGGCCAGTGCTTGGATGCACCATGGTGCTCGACTCAACACACCAACATTGCTGCTGCTGCGCGCAGGACTGCCAGCTGTCGGTGTACAAGCCGAACCCGCGGCAATACGTGGCCACCATCTCGCAGGTGAGCGCGCACCGCTGATGTAGCAGACCTGCAGCGATACATGCATGGGTGCCATGGCAGGACGGTTCCGGGCAGCCGTGTCAAGTCGCCATGCGTTCCATGCCGCCGCCTCCGCTGCGACCCGCGCCGCGCATTGGGCGCATGAAAGGCATGCTGCAGAGACCCTGCAAGACACATGCACCGTTGGGCAGCGCGGAAGTGAAACGCCCACTCGGAGGTTGACGGCCGCTGCCCCGCCGCTGCGCAGCTGCCGGGCCTGGAGGTGTGGTTCCAGCGGGCGTCGGACGTGGTGCGGAAGCTGGTGCGCGGCGACCTGGACCTGGGCATCGTGGGCGCCGACATGTTCGAGGAGCTGGCCGCCGGGTCCCCCGACCTGATAGTCCTGCACGGCGCGCTGGACTTTGGGCACTGCCACCTGGGCCTGGGCGTGCCCACCGGCGGGCGGTGGACGGACGTCAGCACGCTTGAGGTGCGCGGCTTGCTGTGTAGTGTGGAGTCCTTTGTTCCACCAGGTTTCTACGGATATATGCATCCCCGTTCGAGCAACACTTGGCATCAGCGTGCAACTGCGCACATACCAGTCAAGCCGGGCGCAGGACAGCAGCCACCGTCTGCATGGTTGCTTTACAAAGGCTGGCGGAGCTGTGGCTCGTCTCGCCGTCCAACGCAAATCGTCTTGAGGTTTCAGCTGCTGCAGGCGTGTAGGATCATGCAGCAGGTGCAGGCCACCACCAGACACACGCCTGATAGCATACAGCTACCTAGCTAGAGCTATTGCGCCCCTCAGGAGCTGCGGGACATGCCGGAGTGGACCGCGCAGACGCCGCTGCGGGTGGTGACGGGGTACCAGGCGATCGCGCGGCGCTTCTTCGAGGAGAAGGGCTTCAAGCACTTTGTGCTGCTGGCGGCGGACGGCGCGCTGGAGGCGCACCCCGCCATGGGCTCCGCCGACATCATCCTGGACCTGGTGAGGGCTCCGGGCTGCACGTGTTGATGAGCGTTGATGTGCGGGATACTTGAGGCTGCTGAAAAGTGTGGCAGCATGCACAGCAGGCAGGCATGTGTACCTAGTCGCACACCAGTGGTTCTGAAGTGGCATCTATTGCCTCCTCCTGGGGGGCTCGGCAGTGCAGGCTGCGCCTGACCCTCGCCACATTCCCATGAAGAACTCCACTGACACATGAAGCCTGAGGAGTTTGATGATTGTGATGGGGCAGATTGTGCTGTTGGGGGAGGGGTGGGCCTGCTGGCCCCAGATGCAGGAGCCTGTGCAACAGGCGCCGGGGACTGCCCGCAGTAGGACCTGAGCGTTGCGGCCGCCGGGCGCAGGTGTCCACGGGGGTGACGCTGCGGGAGAACAACCTGAAGGAGCTGCGCGGCGGCCGCATCATGGACAGCCAGGGGGTGCTCGTCGGCAACCGCGCCGCGCTGCTCGCGCGCCCCGGCCTGCTCGCCATCGTGCACGAGCTGATCGAGCGCTTCGAGGCGCACCTCACAGCGGGTGCGTACGTCGACCTCAGCATCATGGAGTGTGCCCTGAGTAGCCATGTGCAATGCTTGGCACCTGGCCACTATGAGCTTTCGTCAGCGCACCCCATCCGAGCTGCTGCGTGTGCGCATGTGCACACGCAAGCTTCGATGAGGCTGCTCACCGGTGCACCCATCAGCAGAAGTGTGTTGGATGATCGGCCAGCGGCGTCAGAGCTCTGATCAAAGTGGCAAGTGCCCTGCCGCCGTGCAGGCAACTACTACTCGGTGATCGCCAACATGCGGGGGCGGTCGGCGGAGGAGGTGGCCGGCAAGGTCCTGGCCTCGGAGCTGCTGCGGGGCCTGCAGGGCCCCACCATCAGCCCCGTCTTCACGCCGCCTGGAGACGGCAACGGCGCCGCCGGCATGGCGTCAGAGCTGTTCGGCACCACCATCTGCGTGCCCAAGAAGCGGCTGTACGCGGCCGTCAACGAGCTGCGCAAGGTGCATAGATGGCTGTGTTGCTGTTGGGTTGTGCGTGTGGAGTGCACTGTGTTGACTTGCTGGCACATGTGACCCCGCTCGCAGCTGCAGAAGTCTTGTTACAGGCCTTCCAGGAACAAGGTTCTTGCAACGTGCTCGTCTTGCGCTGTGTGTTGCCGACGCCATGCACGTGCTGCACTGCAGCTGGGCGGCAGCGGCGTGCTGGTGCAGCCGATGACGTACATCTTCGATGAGGAGCCGGCGCGGTGGCGGCAGCTGCTGGACAAGCTGGGCCTCGAGGAGGGGCCGCCACGGGCTTAGATGTTAGATGTAGATGGCAGTACATTGCATAATAGGGTATCGGCAGAATAGCGTATGCAATTGGCACTTCGCAGTCTCCCCAGTGGAAGTAACTGTAAACGGCAGCAGCAGGTTGAGGTATACCTCCGGCAGCGCTGCTGTGACTTTCCTATCGGAGAGCTATCATGTGAGACAACAGGCACTCCTCCGATCGCCAACTTGAGGTGCTGAACGCCATAGTTCAGGCACAGGAGGCGCAATGCCTGCGGGAGGCGGGGCTGTGCTTTCAAACTTGAGTTGTCACCCTGTAGCAGAGGGATCATTCCCGCCAAGTTCGGCCAGCTCGGCAGCACGGCGACGCCAAGAGCCAAAACATCCACTTCGCATTGCGCAGCTGATGATTGACACAACCCAGAACCTTTGAGGACGCTGTGATTGCTTCGAAAGTCACAGGCAGCCCTAGCATCTCACCGACATCGAAACGTTCGGATTGCGAGGCAGCAGCTGGTTTGAAGTGCACATCTCGTTGCCGCCGCACCCATCTGTCAGGACGACCAGAAGGTCCAGAGATTGTCCCGGCAATCAGCGTCATGACTCCGCTGCTGGTGTGGACAGTTGCCTGGGCATAGAGTGGCCCCACAGCAGCAG
This sequence comes from Diplosphaera chodatii, assembly GCA_032358165.1. NCBI lineage: Eukaryota > Viridiplantae > Chlorophyta > Trebouxiophyceae > Prasiolales > Stichococcaceae > Diplosphaera > Diplosphaera chodatii. The sequence goes on from JAALGY010000031.1 coordinate 3,059,438, forward strand.
GTGCACCAGTAGATCATGTGCGCGCCCGCCCCCGCAAAGCTGGGCTTCGGCCTGGCTGCGTGCTCCGGCGAGCAACCCGACTACCCTGCGGCGGAGCTGCTGCGCCACCGGCCGCAGAGCCGCGGCTGGCAGAGCGCCAGGTGAGCCCACCTGTCAGCGGGTGCGGACCCCGATGCCAACCTGGTGACACCCAAAGCGCGCAGATCGCTCGCCACCTGCCATCGAGATATGTGTGAGGTCAGAGCATGGACCCGAGAGCGGACTTGCGAGACTAAACTGTGAAACTGCTGCGCGCCGCAGGAACGCCACATTCCCGCAGGAGCTCGCATTCAGCCTGGACCAGCCGGCGCGCCTGACGCAGCTGCAGATCCTGTCGCACGAGTACAAGGTCCGGAGCGTCGTAGCGTTGTGCACTTGCAGCGAGCTGCACCCAGCGCGTCCGTCTGGCGCATGCTTCACGGCACAGCAAGCCTATGTGGTGCGCGAGGCGCTTGTGCCGTGCTTGGTTGCAGATAGCCAGCCGCGTGGAGGTTTACGTGTCGCCGCCGGGCGTGCCGCCAAGCAGCACAGCGTCGTGGCGCCGCCTCGGCTTTCTCTCACTGGACCCTAACGAGCAGTCTGGTCACCAGGTGCATGACATGCTGAACGTCCGATGCATGCTGCAAATCCAGGCGCACACAACTCTGCTGGCGGTAGAGCTGCAGCCTGAAGCACGCAGATAGCAGCGTCGGGTTGCTACTTCAGCTCCTTAATTGGAATAAATTGGATAAAGTGGCAACCCGACGCTGCTATCTGCGTGCTTCAGGCCGCAGAAATACGCATACCTGCAAGATCGTTTGCAACGGGCCGCCAGCTGACATGGGAGCCTTGCCAGTCCAGTCAACTACTACGTGAAGCTTTCACGACCAACGCAGGCGCGGGAGCTGAAGAGCGTGCAGCTGGATGCGCCGGCCGGCGCGGTGCGGCTGCTGCTGCATGCGCCACACGCCAACCGCTTCAACACCGGCATGCAGGTGTAACACGTCAAGTTTCTGGTATCGCAGGTGCACCCTACAATGTGCACACCTTGTGCAAGCATCCAGGGAGGTTCTGAGCAGACATGCCTGATCATATCCTGTTGGCATGTCCGCCCAAGTGCCCCATGGCGACTCGATTGTACCATGATCAGAGCCCTTTCATGAGCAGGTGGGGATTGTGGCGCTCAACCTCATTGGGGTGCCGCTGGCAGATGCGCCGCCGCATGCGGCCGCCACCGGCGCAGCCCACCCCGCAGCGGCACCCCTCGCCGCCCGCAGCGGCAGCGACGGCGGCGGCCTCGACGCTGAGACAGCCACCCAGGTACTGCTGCTGTGCTGCCGGAAGCCGCAGCATCTGCCTGCAGACGTGATGTGGCCACGTTTGCGCCGTTGTGCAACACGCAACACTCCACCTGACGTCAGACGGTCAGACAGCAACACTTTGCTCTGACGACGGCTCGGCATTGCGCAGGTGGCGGCGCTTCGGCAGGCTAAGGCCGCCGCAGTGGACGCAGAAGACTATGACGAGGCCAAGCGCTTGAAGTCTGCCATTGATAGGTGTGCTGCAGGGCTTCACGCAATGCCACGTTGGAATGCGTGTCCAGAGAGCAGCAACGCCATGCCATGGATGTACAAGCTGGGCTGACTGCTGCGGTGTGCATTGGGCAGGTTGGTGGCCGTTGGCGGGCAGCTTGGGCAGCTGGAATCGGCAAAGGCAGCTGCCATCGCACGCGAGGACTATGACGCCGCCAAAGCCCTGAAGGTGCCACCTTATCTGACGACCTCCATGCACGCTGCTGCATCTTGCAGCCCACCTATCTGTGGTTACAGAAACACATACTGCAGCGCAGTGTCAGGGACAGTTGAAGAATTTTCCAATAGCCACCATGTTCCCCAGCATTTACATGCTTCATGCAGGCGGACATTGCACGGCTTCGAGCAGGCGCCTCGGACAGCCCCACCCTGCAGCAGCCCCTGGTGCGACGGTCCGCCGGGCCACCCAGTAGCGGCAGCACCCAGAACGGCAGCGCCGCAGCACCAGCAATGGAAGTGCCGCTGCAGCGGCAGCAGCCACCCAGCCGCCCGCAGCAGCCGCCCTTGCGGCCAGCCGTGGCACATGATGACGTGCCGGTCGGCGGCGGCGGCGGCGGGACCATGCCATCAGAATACCCTCCAGGGGGCCCCGCTCCCAGCGGAGACTCGGTGGGGGAGGACGCTGTGTCTGATGGCGCTGAGCGTGGGGCGGCGGCTGGAAGGCGGAAGCCGCAGCGGCCGCGCTCGCCCAGCAAGCAGCCACAGAACCACACGCCGCCGTCCATCCGGCAGATCACAGGTGAGGCGCCTAGCGGTCTAAAAGCAATACGGAGGCCTGTTGCGCCAGTCGCACCACCTGCATGCACAGGTGCCAACTCCATGTGCTGGCCATGCCAGTGACAGGAAACGGCTCCCTCGCATGCACTCACCATCCAACATGTCAAGGCTCTGCAGGTGATGGTGACGGCGACAGCATGACCCCGTCTCAGGCGTATGACGACCGGCCCGCCAAGGCGGCTGGGGCGTACACAGTGCCCCAGACGCCCAGCGCCGCCTCAGCAGCCCCCCCTGCAGCGGCAGGCCCCGTGGCCGCCACGGCCGCAGCCCGGCGCGCGTCCTCGGCGGCAGCCAACCCGCGGCAGGCCGCAGCGCAGACGGCTGCAGCCGGCAAGCAGCCGGCAAGCGGCGGCGGCGGCGCCGCCACCGCCGCCGCTGGTGGTGGCGCCCCTCCAGGGTGGGACGCCTCCCTGCCGGCGCCCGAGCGGCTGCCGCCGGCAGAGGCGCAGCTGGTGGAGCCGCTGGAAGCGGCGCTCGGGCCCTTCATCTGCAGGTGGGTGCCCGGTGATTAGTCACACAGCAGAGGTGTATACATATGAGCAGCTGCCCCGTACCTGCTGTGCTGCAACACGCCTAACGCAGCAATGCCGCGAGCTGCTGTCAGCGGCCGCCGGCTCGCTGCTGCTGGTGCGGTGCTGCCTGCATCATGCCGTTGATGTGCGCGATGCAGCGCGCTGTTCTCGAGGAACTGGCAGCTGCGCGAGGCGGCGCTGGGCCACGTGTGCCGGGGGCTGCGGGCCGGCGCCATCCCGCGCGACGGCGGCGTGGAGGCCGCCCGGGAGCTGGTGCGCGGCGCCGGCCCCCCCCTGCAGCGGCTGCTGCGCGACAAGGTCGGCAGCGTGCTGCTGGCCGCCCAGCAGGTGCGCAGCACCGATGCTGGGCCGCACCACCAGACGCTGTCACACTGTCAGATCCACGTCATCGTCCCTGGCAGCTGCGTGCAACCGGCATCGGCAGCCGGCCTGCACATGGCGCGTGAGGTTGTCACGGCGGCGGCGGGCGTGACGGCAACCCCGCACCCGTTTCTCGCAGGCGGCGGCGGAGCTGCTGAGGGCGCAAGGCGCCGCCGCCGGCCGCGACGCCTCGCGGCTGACCGCCGAGCTGCTGCCGGTGCTGCTGGAGCGGGCGGGCGACGCGAACGCGCGCATTGCCAAGGGGGTGGAAGAAACAGTCTCAGCGCTGGGGGATGTACCGGAGGCGGCCCTCGCGACCCACACCGGTCCGCTGCTCAGGTCAGCTGCTGCAAACGCCATGCCGCGAAGTTGTTCGTCTTCCCTAATCACTCAGCTGCAGCTGTCCCCAGGGTCAAGCGAAGCACAGCAGGTTGTTCTTGAAAGGCAACGGGCTGTCATGCGCACCACACGGCACTGCAATGGAGCACCGCGCCGCCGCCGCAGGCCCATCAAGAACCAGGCGGCGTGGAAGCCGGTGCTGGCGCGGCTGCGGCTGGTCGACATGCTGCTGCCGCGGGTGGGGGTGTGCCGGGGCGGCGCCGCCGACGGCGGCGGCTTCGCGCCGGAGCCGCTCATGGGCTTCGTGTCCGTCGCCCTGGGCAACGCCAATGCCGAGGTGCGCCCTCACGCCAGCTGACAGCGCCAGGGTCATGCCTGGATACGAGCCAATCCGCAGGTCTCTCAGCAGCAGCATGGCAGGCTGTGCACAATGCCGTGCGCCTGATTCCTTGCATCAGCACAGCATCGCCGCTCCCACCTATGGTAGCGTGCTTGCTTCTTGATCAATGCTTGTATGACCGACTGCGGTGCAGGTACGTGCGCTGGCGACGGCCGTGGCCGCTGCGGCAGGGGCGATGACCAGCCCCGAGGAGGTGACGCGGCACCTGCCCAAGGACCTGAACCCCAAGCTGCGGGAGGCGCTGTCGGAGGCGCTGGGTGAGGGTTTGCGGTACAGGGTGCACGTCTTGGCACTTTGCTTTCTGCGCACACAGAGCAAAGCGAAGCCTGGTGACCATTCGTGAAGGGCTGGCTGCTGATACTCTTGGTCGCAATATCCACAGTGCAAACTGGGGCGCTGTCCCCGGATGCCCTGAAGCAGCCGTCGGCGCCTGCGCGGCCGACGCGCGCCTCGCTCACGCCCCCTGCCGGGGCGAACGGCGGCAGGAAGGAGCGGAAGGAGAATCAGCCGCCCGGCAGGGCGCCAGCCGCCCAGTCCCGCGGCGAAAAGCCGGCGGCGCCGCAGAAAGCAGCGGCCAGGTCGGCCAAGCCCCCTGCGCTCGCGGCGGCGGCGGGCGCGAAAGCGGGGAAGCAGGCGGCTGACTCGGCGGCTGCAGGCAAGCCGCCAGCGAAGCAGAAGGCGCCTGTGCAGGGTACCCCGCCTCCAGGTGGTGCACGCAACTGCTGACTGATCAATGCGACACAGCAGGATGTCAACTCCCGCTGTACATACTCTTGTTGAAACCACCAAGAGGGTGTCACCCTGCTGTCAAGCCTGTCACGCAAGAAGCTCGTCCGCTGTGTGCGGGCCTCACCATTGCTGTTATTTGGTTGCACCAGCAGCGCCAGCGCAGCCTGCCCAGGATCAGCCGCTGGGCGCCGATGACGACTTCGACCTGCCGGCGGACCCGGCAGCGGCGGAGGCGATGCTGCTGCAGGTGCGACTTAACCGAACACGCGCTTTTCATCACGCTGCAACGGGTGTGTGCTGCATGTCCAGCCAGAGCCAGCCGTGCATCAGCCCATCGCACAGACATCGAATCAGACACCAGCCTGGTTGATCGCTTGCACTGTGTCACAAACTGTGCACGATGTCCCCGCAGGGCCTCCAGGCTGCCGAGCGGCAGTTTGGCGTGACCTCGCTGCAGGCCGCCGACGCTGCCGCGCAGCTGGCCGTGCTGTACAGCCAGGTAGTTTCTCGACCAGCAAGCCGCACGAGGCATGCTAGGGCTGCTGTGGCAGCTAGCTGCGCAGCGAGGGCACCCCTGTTTCACATGGCAACCCAAGGCTTTCGGCAGGCCAGACACAGCAGCGATGTGACCCATCGTCCTACCGTTCATCAGAATCAAGTCCAAACCCTGTCTTGCTGTGCGGGCCCCACCATCCCTCGCCCTGACGGCGTGCCACATCTTGCGTAGGTGGGGGAGCCGGGCAGGGCGGGCCCGCTGTTCGAGCGGGCGCTGGCGGGTCTGGAGGCCGCCCTGGGGCCGGACCACCCGGATGTCGCGCACGCCGCGATCGACCTGGGGGTGCTGCGCCTGGAGCAGGTGCCGGGTGCAGGGTTTAAGGGTTGACCACGGGTGCACCGCTCCGGCTTGTGACCGGGCGCTAGATGTGGCTGCTTGGCTGATGTGCTGTGGAGGCTGGCCAGGAGGGTGGGGCAGGAACAGCCTGTGGGCTGTCCCTGCTGCGCCTGGATCCCGTGTTGTGGGCCAGCAGTGAGCGCGGTGCGGCTGCGCCTGGTGGCGTTTCTTTCAGTTTTCTGCAGCTGAGGCACCGACAGCCTGGCTCAGTGGGTGCTCCTGCCCTGCGGTACCAGCAGCCTGAACCCGTCGGGCGGTCGATCGCTGCTAGCAGGGTGGTTTCAACCATCCCGGTGGCCACTGCACCTCCTCAACGCCGAACGCTGCGCTGCAGGGCAACGAGGCGGAGGGGCGGCCGCTGCTGCAGCGGGCGCTGGCCATTCAGACGGCGGCCCTGGGGCCGGACCACCCCGACGTGGCGGCCATCCGCGATGTTCTGGAGGAGGAGGGGTAGATTTGGGAGTGGGGCAGATGGCACTTCAGGGCACCTGCACCTGCCTGATGCCATAATACCATTGCAGGCGCCCAGCGCTGGGGCAGCTCTGCAGCCTGTGCTGCAAGTGAACAGAGTGCCAGAGTGGGCCAGGGTGCGCTATCTGGGAAGTACACGCGGCCTGCGGGCAGCGGTCGGCAGGCTGTCATGGCTGTCGTGGTGTTGCGCTTTCGGCCGTCAGCTGATGTTCCATGCGGTGGGGTACCGTACCACAGCTGCTGCTGGCTGCTTTGCAATGGGGAGTGGCACCTGCTGCTGGACGCCCAGTGTTGCACGGGACTTCCGCTGCTTTGATTGCACCAGTGCCTGTGGTTTTTTGGTATGACGACGAGAGTTGCTGTCGATCCAAGGCCATCCATGCGGACACCCAGCAGCCAGGGTCACTGACTGAGCACCTTGCAGGGTTGCGCCTGCAATATTGACACAGGGTGGTCACAGCTGATGTCCAGTCTCACCGCTTCCGCCCGTCTGCGACCTGGCGCCCCACACCTTGTTTGCATACTTGCAACACCACTTCCTGAGGCCGACGGCAGCATTCAAAACTCAATCGCAACGCTGAGAACCGAACGTCTCCCTTCAATGCAGTATTGTGTGCCTCGCATCTGAACTCCCACATCCGGTGTGCACGTCGATGCCGACCACCCGCTGCTGTGTATCGCGTGCAACGCGACGAGGTGATCAACGTGGCGTGAAAAGCACAGGGCCAGACGACCCGACTCTGGTGCTGCATGCCATGACGCGCAGCTGCCAGTAGGGACGCAGCTGCCAGCCGATCACAGCTCAACTGCAGTCACTCAGCTGATCAGCGCACGGGAAGCAAAGTCGAATGACGCAACACAGCCAGCTGCATGTGGGCGCTGCGCCGCCGCTGCTGCCAGCCGCGGCCGCTGTCCTGATCACCCGCCGGGCCGATCCAGGCAGCCTGCGCGCCGCAGCGCATGCACAGCTGGGCCCAGGCGCGACCGGCGCGGCTGCAGAGCTGCTCGCCCTGGCCGCACGGGCGCTGCGGCAGGCAGCGATCCCCAGCACAGCCCTGTGCCAGCCCGCAGCCAGCGACGCCTACAGCGGCGGCGGCGGCGGCGGCGGCGGCGGCGGCGGCGGGCCTCACCACGAGCAGCACCACTTCCACGAGGAGGCGCCGGCGCTGCCGGCCGGCGCGCTGCACCACCTGCGCACAGGGCGCCTGGCGGCGGCGCTGGCCGCCTACCGCCCCTTTGCCGCCGGCTACGTGCCCGCGCACAGCGGCGACTTCGCTGGCGCCGCTGTCGACGTCTCAGAGTCAGGTGCCCGCGCACAAGCACAAACCGAGCATCACTGTACCGTGTTGCTCTGCCTGCCGTCCAGCGCGCACATCCTGCCTCGCATGAGCAGCAGTCGCGAGCAATGGACTGAGCCGCGCCCGGTGCAAGACCGCTGGTGCCGGGCTGAGTGCGTGGCGCCTCACAATGCAGGTGACGGGGCTGCCGGAAGCGGCGGCGGCCGGGAGGGCTTCGTCAGCGGCATCGTCAGCCGGGGGCGGGCGCGCGTGAGGGCGCAGCGGGCGGCGGCGGCGGGCAAGTGGGTCCGCATGCGCCGCCTGCTGAACCGCGTGCTCGGCACCAACGAGTTCTTCTCGGTGCGCGGGCGCTGGGCCAGCAACCTGCGCGCAGGTTGCGGGCAGCCTGCAGCACATGCAAGAGTGGCGAGTCTGGCTAGCTGAGACGTTTCTTGGCGGCGCCGCTCACTGTCATAGTGTGAACGGGCAGATCCTGCCAGTGCGAGCCGCTGTTGGATCACCATGATCATGCAGCTGCGCCGGTTCGTATGCGTCAATCCGCCACAGCGTCACACATGTGAGTTCTTATAGCGGGCTTGTTCACGTGCTGCAGGGTGGCCTGCTGCTGATGGCTACGGGGCTGGCGGCGGCGGTGGCGCGCGAGGCCTGGCGCCATGGCCTCGAGTGGGCCAAGCGCAAGCTGCTGGTCCGCTGCGAGCTGGAGAACAGGGACGACGCCTACAGGTGGCCTTGTGCACGCGTCCTGACCGCTTTCCTGGTGTTCGTTCACATGAATGATGTCGGCATTGTTTGCTCCCTTTGCCGAGACAGGGTGCACCTGACGGCCCCCCTAAACGCACACGGCGTATGCGTGAGGCACCACGTGCATCTAGATACAGTGATCAGCACCCAGACAGCTGCACGGCTTGGTGGAACAGGGTGCTGTCTGCCGCAGGTGGGTGATGGCGTGGCTGGCGCGCCACCCCGACTTTGCGGCGTCCAACGCCTTCAGCGTCTCCAGCTCCCTGGCCGGCTTCGGCAACCCCATGCGGCCGGCAGGTGATTAATCACTGCACCTGCGTCTGAATGATGCTCGTGCGGCGTGGATCAGGGCCGGTTCGTTGGCGGGGTCAGTCGCTTGCCGGCTGTCGGCAAGTCGCACGGCGCAGGGCAGCCTGGTCGATGGTGCCTGCAGTGATCGCGCGGAGCAGACAAGCTCAGTCGGTTGTCGACCCCAGGCGCGGGCATGGAAATGCACTTCCACTCAGCGCAGCTTGGTAGTGCTCCAGTTTGAGCACCGGGATTGAGCCCCCGGCAATCTGGCTGGCTGCAGGCGTCCCACCCTGGAGGGACGCCGGCGACACCGCGGGCCAGCCGCAGCTGATCTGCCTGCCGGCGCCGGGGGTGCACGGCCTGCGCTTCCGCGGCCGCCGCATCTGGTTTGAGCGCACGCAGTACCAGAGTGCGCGCCCCACCCTGCAGCACCGCTGCGTCTGACACCTCGCAACATCCTCTCAGCCTGCTGGTGTTGCCTCTGCTGGGTTCGCCGAGTGCTCAGTGCTGCCGCAGCAGGCCCGTGTGAGCGTGTTCTGGGAAATTCAATATCCCAGCATGCGCGGTCAAGATAACCTCATGTGCACGCTCCCAAAGTAGCGCCTATGGGGGAGAAGGACTGCATCAAAGCTCTGATGCCCCGAGATGCGCACTGTCGTGACATGCCGGCATCGCCACGAGATGGTGGGCCTGACCATCCGCCGGCGCCGCGCTGCCTGCAGACCCGAACGAGATGCGGCCGGTGGAGGAACTGCAGATCGTGACGCTGGCGCCGCGGGGTGGGCGGGACGCCATCATGCAGCTGCTGGCGCAGGCGCACGAGGACTACCAGGTGCGCCGGCGGGGATACCATGCAGACCCCCTCGGCAGTGCACATGGCTGCTTGCCAGGCAGTGCGGGTGCAGCGTTCTCAACATCACAGCGGTGTTTGGAAATGACCATCACTGGTGGACGTCTGCAGTGCAAAGGTGCTGCTGGACTGCAGGCAGCGGCAGACTGTTTTGCAGCGTCCGAGCTGACGGGTTTCTTGGTGCGCTTGCAGCGGATGCAGAGCGAGCGCACCTCCATCTTCGCGACGGACCAGGAGAGCTACTTCTGGGAGCAGGTGTCGCCGCCAGCTGCCCAGCTCTCAATCTCGCCTGCTGTCGGCGGTCGTTCTGGATGCCAGAAACCTGCCCTTCTGCAATATGGCAATACAGCACTCAGCAAATGCGACAGCCTACATGAGGCAGTGAATGTACCTGTGCACTTTGGTCAAGGCCTGCTGTGCATCGCTGCAGGTGGGGTCGCGGCCGGTGCGGCCGCTCGCGTCGGTGGTGCTGCCGGCGGCGCAGGCGGAGGCAGTGCTCGCGGACTGCCGCCGCTTCGAGTCGTCAGAGGAGTGGTGCGGCCCGTGTGCAGCGTCGCAGCCCTGCTTGTCTGTAGCTGGCTGGAGACAGCAGCAGGCAGCAGGGCCGTCCTTGGGTGAATGAGCAAGGCGCAAGCCATCACAGTGCCCCCATTACAGCCGTCAATCAAGCATGCATCAGTCCTCGCGGGGATGGCCCGCGCTTTCAGGTGTGTGACATTGCTGGGACTCCCTGCAGGTATGCGCAGCACGGCATCCCCTACCGCCGCGGCTTCCTGCTGCACGGCCCGCCCGGCACCGGCAAGACCTCCCTGGTGAGGGTTTAGGACAGCAGCTCAGGTGTTTGTGCCGCGCGACGGCCATCTGGGCTAACGCCGCGGAGGCCCGTGATGATTGAAATCAATCTGGTCACACGCCTCAGGAGGCCTGCCTGCAGCCCCTCTTTGACTCCAGCCACCGTCACAGGGCTTGCTGCGCCCTGACCGTGCTGTCCGTCGCCGAGTCCGACGCGCTCCATTCGCACAGCCTTGAACCCTGTATCCTGTAAACCCTGTGTACTACCTGTAAACTACTACAACCCCTGTATATACTACCTGTAAACCCTGATAAAACCCTGCAGGTGACGGCGCTGGCGGGGGCGCTGGGCCGCCCCATCTACGTCATCAGCCTGAGCTCCAAGGGCATGAGCGACGAGTCGCTGCGCGCGCTGCTCAACTCCGCCGCGCCCCGCTGCATGCTGCTGCTGGAGGTGGGAAGCAGATCCGTCGTGCTGCCCGCGAGTGCGGCGGGAAGCTGACTTCCTTGCTGTTGCTTGCCGGGATGCCTGCTTTGTCCGGTGCCACATTGCCTGCTGCTGCTGGAGGGTGGGGGGTAGACCTGTCACGCCGCCTGCGAGTGCGGTTGCGGATATGAGTCTGTCACTGTGGGGCCGGCTTCCTGTCGAAGCGCCAGGCTCGTGTGCACATCCACACGGCAGAGCGGCAGGCAGCAGGCACCTCACAAGTGGCCAGTCTGCAGCCCACGACGTCGAGTCGTGGGCATAGATTTGGCTTTCTGGGGTCAGCAGCCAGCAGTACCGCTGGCAATTGTCATGGTGCAACCAGGCACTACACATTCGGTTGTTGGCTGAAGGCCTGTTGTTCGTACATGGCGGCCAGCCAGTGTCAGGCTGGAGAACGTAGGCCTGACGCGTGAACCTGCAAACAGCCTGTGACGTTGACCGCAGGACGTCGACGCTGCGTTTCTGGAGCGCAAAGCGGACGACGCTAAAGGCGTGACGTTCTCAGGTGCGCTGGCGTCAACGGCAAGCCGGGTTTGGATGCTCAAGCTCTTACGAGCAGCAGCACGCGCATGTAAATTGCGTCAAAATACATATAGTCTCTTACGAGTGCAAGTGGTTGCCTGAGGCTGTACAGTTAGTGCTTTTGTCACACGACCAGTCTCACGACTTGTGCAGCGATCGAGGTGTACTGCAGGGGCCGAGGTCAGCTTACAGCATTCGTACTCTGACCCTTCGGACCTGCCTGACTAACGATGGAGCTACCTGTCCTTGCCCGTGAAGTTCATCCACAGGGCAGCCTGCAATCGTACCCGTGCATCCGCTGACTGTCAGCTTTGCAGGTACCATACCTGCCGGGCTGCTGCAGGGCTGCAATCCGTCGCCATCCCGGTGCAGCCGCACAGCATCAGCGTCAGTCGCACTTCAGCGTCACAGTCGGGCCGCCTGTTGCCGCCGACGGGTGTAACACTGCCGATGGCCGCTCCATGGCAGAGGCGCCCAGCCGAGTCCCGCAGCCACGCCACGCCCCGGTCTGGTCACCAGCGCCCGCGCTGCGCCGCAGGGCTGCTGAACGCGATCGACGGCGTGGCGGCGCAGGAGGGCCGGCTGCTGTTCATGACGACCAACCACCCGGAGCGGCTGGCGCCGGCGCTGGTGCGGCCGGGGCGCGTGGACGTCCGCCTGGCATTTGCTACTGCCACCTCGGCGCAGGCCCGGGCTTTCTTCGCCAGCTTCTACCAGGATGTGACGCTTGCGGAGGCGCTGGGAGTGCGTGCCGGTTCACTGGCCGGCAGCAGCTTCGGCGCCGAGGTCGCCGCGGCAGCGGGCCGCTTCTCAGCCGATGCCGCTGCGGCCGCCGCGGCGGCGGAGGCCCTGCCGCAGCAGCTGGCGGCGCGGGCGGTGGAGCTGGCGACGCAGCAGCTTCCTGCTTCCAGACAGCGGCCGCCTGCAGCCGCGCCAGGCGATGCAGCAGCCGGAGCAGCAGCTAGAGAAGTCAGCGATGGCGCCGCGCCTCAGGCCTCTGGAGAGACAGACTCGGCGGCAAACGGAAGTACCGACAGTGAACTGCCCGTGTCCCAGCAGCCTGGCGGCATCGAGATCACGGGCATGCGCATGGTCGGCGGCGCCGGCGACAGCGCCGCAGCGGCGGCGCTGGCTGCGGACGCCGCCACGGCCATTGCAGCGCTCTGGTGTGTCAAATCAGCTGCTGCAGCGGGCGCTGCGGCTGCGGCGGCGCCGGCGGCCATGGGCGACGGCGGCGGCGCCGCTGACACAAGATCAGTGGAGGCGGCAGCGGCGGCGGAGCAGGCGTTGTGTTCAGCAGCCCTCGCGGCTCTGGCTGCCGAGTTTGCGCAGCGCGTGCCCGGCGGAACAGCCAGTATCGCCCGGCTGCAGGTGCTTCCTACGCATACTGTAATGATAAAGGATTGTGCTGCTGATGAGAGCAGCTGCGTGGGGTGGGTGCATCTCATTTGCATGCTGCTGCTTGGGGTGCGGTGGGTGTAACGCGCTTGACTTTGAGGTTGATGGATGAGAGGCAGGGAGCGGAAAACAAACCGACAAAAAAAACAAGTCCGTTGTGCTGCAGGGGCACCTGATGAGCTACAGACAAGAGCCCGCAGCGGCTGTAGCGACGTCAGCAGTGCTGCTGGAGGCCCCGCACGAGGATCCCAGCGGTAGCGCCAGCCGCAATGGCGACAACAGCGCCACAGCAGCGGCTGCACCGGCGGACAAGCCCGCTGCAGCCTAGCCACGAGCGCCGGCGGCGGTGGCGGCGGCGGCAGCTGCCTGCTGAGGTGGGCCACTCAACCCAGTCGTACGTAAGGCAGGCGGGGGGTGCTCTAGGTCAGGCGGCTGGTCAGCGAGGGGTTTGTTCCAACTGCCAGGCGGGGAGATCGGCTGTACCACGGCTGGCGCTGGCCAGCCCAGTAGCCCCCCTTCAGCAACCAAAACTGCGGGCAAACATGGCCCGTGCAACGGCGATCGCTAGTGTAACAACAGCTTGTGTTTCGCCAGTGTCATGTCGGCGGAATGGGCGCGGTTGCGGGCTGCACGCCGCCTGTACTGCGGTGCCCAACTCTGTGCGATTACCAGTTCCCCGCTTTTTGTAGGTCCACATACATGTACGAGGGTGGTATCAAAACAGCCAACTACGGGTTGCTCTGCGTCATAGCTGTTCCACCTTCGCCACTGCCTTCCACAACCTTGTGCACAGGGCTCACCCGGCGCATTGGCCGCCGCCCCCGTTGCCAGACACTTGGTGGCATAGACGTCAGCTCGCGCGTCGGTCGGCTGCGCCATCAAGCGCTGACAGGACACCAGTGCTGACCAGGTACACGGCCTTGCGCCCGCTCTTTCACGCCTGCCAGTGGATTCGCGTTGGTATGTCGCGATCGCAAGCGGCTCTGATGCCGCGCCCAATGCCGAGCCGAGTGCACAAAGGCAAGTCTTAGCTGCACCAAATCCGGTATCGGGTTCCGTCAGACGAGGTGCAACGGCTCCTCAAGCATCTTCAACTGCTGCGCGGACGTACATGTGCCTTTGATTGGAATGTGGAACAGGTATACATTGGTCCCCAGCTTGGTTGGCCGGCCTGACGGCCCATCGTGCCGCTCGAGTAACTGCACCAACTTGCTCCACGCATGTAGCCTGTCTTCGGCATTGCAGCTCAAGGTTCGGCTCAGCTCTTGTCTATACCACTACGACAACCGTCAAATGAACTCCGCGGTTGTTTGGGAGCATTTAGCATGGCAAAGGAGCAAGATGTAGTGACTGGCTGCCATTTGCCAGGCCCGGTGCGTCTTGCATGCCGCGTGCGGTCAGCAATATGTCACGCAGCGCTAGTCTCGTACACCTGACATGGATGTATATACATGATTCAATGGGTATCCGACATCAACGCGCGGGCCAGCGCTCGAGAACGTGGCCATCGAATCCAGTGCGAACATCAATCCGTGCTCAAACAGCTCCGTCGATGGTTGAGCATCATACGATGCCTCGCTTCAGCATTACCGGAGCTGGCATAGATGATACTGCGTCTCGCGTCTGCCGTGTGGTCCTTGGCTGGGGTTCGCACGCGGCCAACGTCACGGCGACTTGTCGCACTTCGCAGTCTGACAACTTCAACCGTCATCACGTTTGCCAGACGCCTTGGGCGCCGTAGCCGATACTATGAGTATTCGCAGGCAGCTGTCATACTGCAGCGGCAGAACCTGCGTCGGGAGCGGATCCGCCGGCCCTGCAGTATGGCTTATACTGACCGCGCGGGCACTACCCCCGCGGCATGGCGGTTGGACCCCCTTACCCAAATTCCTGACATTCCATCTCGCTTCAGCTGCAGGCAGCGGTCATACCTGGGTCCCCTGACGCCAGAGTCGCAAACCCAGCTCGCACGACAGCACTTCCAGCCGCTGCTGGAGACATCTGCCACAATGGCGCCACATCAGCGGTGTGCCACACCAGCGGCGGCGGCGGCCTGCCTTGCAATGGCGGTGGTGCTGCTGGCGGCGGCGCCGGCGGCGGCCCATGGAGCGGACCCTGAGCAGCCCGGGCCCGAGTACAAGGCCTTCCTTGCGAAGCAGCGGGCGGCGGTTCTGGCCCAGTTTGCCAAGGAGGTAATGCCCCCACCCTGTGTCGTAATTGCGGTTCTCTTCCTCACTTGTGTCCGCACACCTGCTGTGCGTGCGCAGCATGGCAACCCTGCGCTGGCAGTTGCTGCAGGGCGTCCCGGTCTGAGCAGTAGCGCACCTGCAGTCCAAGCGCAATTCTGGCAGCAGAGTCAGTTGTCTAGGCAGCACCATCCCCACTCTGCTGCTGTATAGTATACAGTTTCAGGCCGCTGCCTGTTATACACTGATCAACCGGGCTTTGCTTGTGGTAGGCGGCAGCGGGTGGCAACAGCCCCAACGCTTCCGGCAGCGGCGGTGGCAGATCCAAGGGCCGCCGGCAGCTGCTGGGCCCACACGACAGGTTCGACCGCCACAGCCACAGCCACGCCCCCTTTGCCCGCCGCCTGCAGCAGGTGGTTCTTTCGCTGTTGCGCCAAGCAACCAACCTATCAGCTCCAGCGGTGTCCCCCTCTCCCCTTTGTGTCCGCCTGCTCTCGCTTCAGGGTCTGTGGGCTCGACATGACAGTTGAGACCGGACCCGGGGCATGCCCGAACCTGCATGCGACTGCCTCCGCGCAGCTTGGCATTGTGTGACCCGGCGCACTGGCATGCACGCAGGTGTCGGGCGACGCGCCGCTGAGCTACGAGGACGTCGTCGCGCTGTCGCCGGTGGGAAAGAAACCCGCTGGTGTGCCGCCGTTGAAGCGGAAGACGAGCTGCGCGCACGATGACGATGCAGCAGTGCGAACTTCACATACCCCTATTGAATGACCTGTTCGGTTTCAAATGCGATGAGTGGGAATTGCATATGGTTGCGCCATGGGCAGTGTGGCTGGTTGTGCCCAGCGGACTTGGCTGTACATTGCTCCGCAACAATTGGCAGGAATTGAGGAGAGAATATCTGCCTTTCTGGTGCATGGTTACGTCAGATGATCAACGGGAGTTGTAGAGCCTCTCATGTTGCGAAGCTGTGTCAGGCGCTGGCAAACTGCCAATGCAGCCACCAGGTGGCTGCATCTGCAGCACGGGACCAGCTATCGCCTGATTGTGTTAGCGCCCACTTCGATTCATCCCACCTGTGCAATCCTAAGCTCGGACACCCATGCCTGGGCAGGTTGCTGCGGCGGCGACGGCGGCACTCGCCCCCCGCATCAACCAGCTGCTGAACGCGCGCCTGGCCTCCGCCACCGCCACCATCAACACCTACATCCACTACATGAGCCCGGGTGCGCTGCTGCGCCGCAGCAGGCCACAGTGCAGCCGCTGCCACAAACGCAGCGGCAGCAACAGCATCCACAGCAGCTGCTCAAGGGGCACCATTTCTTCGTCATCTGATGTGTCTGCTGTGTTCGGACACCTAGACCTGAGCACCCAGTCACCGCAGCACCCGATGGCAAGCTGGTGTGGTGACGGTGCAGACGGCACCTTTTCTGCGACGGACGACATGGCGACGCAGCAGGTCAACATGCTGAACCAGGCGTACGCGCAGGCGAACTTCCAGTTCGTGCTGTCGGGCCTGTCGAAGCACGTCAACCCCAACTGGTGAGCCGACCAGGCGCTTGGGTGCACGACACGGGCTTGCTGCTGCAGTACGCTGTTCAGGACATGCGCTGGGTGGCCTTCTGGCCAGACCCCACGGCTGCGTCACAAGAGTTCAGTGTGGCAACCGTTGCATGCACCAAGGTCAAAATCGCGCACATGCAGGTGGTCGATCAACATCTACTCGAGCAACCAGACCGACATGCAGCTCGCCACGAGAAAAGGCAACGGCGCCGACCTCAACATCTGGGTGACATCCCTCAACAACGGCGGCATCATCGGGTGCGGACACCCTTGACCCTGAACTGTGACCACTCTCGCACAGCGTCGCCGCGTGGTGCCGGACAGCAGACAATGTGTTTGCATGTGCGAGGTACCCTGGGCCTGGCCGAATAGAGCAGCCGACTGTGGTATCATGTGGGTGTCGATGCGGTGCAGGGTGGCCAGCAACCCCTGGGGCGGTGGCACCGTGTACTCCCCCTACGACGGCGTGACGATCGACATGGGCACGCTGCCGGGCTCCTGGTACGGCGGCTACAACGTCGGCATGAACGCCGTCCACGAGACGGGGCACTGGTGCGAACGTGCATCAAGATGAATGGTTGATAGAGGTTATGCTCACCTAGGTACCATCCCCTGGGCCTGCCATAGCTGCCATGAGATCATGCGCAGGTAAAGCAGTGGAGACAGGACAGCTCAGCCATGCTGCGGGCAGTGCTGACGCTGGAAACGCTACATGCGGCTGCTGATATGGTGATGCCTGGGTGTGCAGGCTGGGCCTGAGCCACCCCTTTGTCGGCGGCTGTTCGGAGGTGCGTGGTCCCACCCTGGAGCATGATGCGCACCGCACTGCTCAGCAGCACAGTGCACATGACTCAGGCCTACATTGGTCCACGAGCAGCCGACCCAGCGCTGACGCCCTGCTGCTGACACTTGCCTGCAGACCAATGACGGCTGCAACGACACTCCCGAGCAGTCTGACGCAAACTGTGAGTTGGCTGCCGGCCGCTGCCTGTGCATGATGTTCCCATGCTCGTTCGCAGCCCAGATCAGCGTTGAGGTGAAACGTCATGAGAACCAGCTCCTGCTGACACCCTGCACAGCCAACCGAAGCTGAAGCAGCGGTCAAGGTGTGATGTGCGCTTCCTGCATCTATTGCAGACAACTGCTACCCTAAGGGATCCACGCTGCCAAACTCGTGCCCCAACAAGCCTTCAGACCAAGGTGTGGCCCTCACGTCTTGGTGAACTGAGTTTGAGACATCAGACAGCTGGGCCGTGTTGCTGGGGAGTCAGGTGCACAGATTGCTGTCGGAGTTGGCATAACTGACATGTTTGTTGGTGCCGCTGCAGGACGATTTGACCCCGTCAACAAGTGAGGCTATGCAGGCTGTCTGCAAGTCTGCGAGTGCTGCAGGTGCCACCTGAGTGTCATATGCCACATGGGTGTCCTTGACAAGCGTGCTGACGCCTGCTCTGCTGTGCTGCAGCTACATGGGCTACACCTACGATGCCTGCATGTGCGTGCTTCTCTCCCGTGTCCTTCGGTGTATCTTGCTTTTGTCTACGACTGCTGAACTGTGTGCCGCTGCCTCACCAGCATTGGCATGAGATGTCTTCCAGATGTCGATGAAGTAGTTGCTGCGCCCCATCGCCAGCAGCTCGGGACGACGATGACCCTGAACATTTGCTGCATTTGCGGGGCGCAGGTGGGAGTTTACGGGCCTGCAGACGGCGCGCATGACGGCGGCGTGGCAGCAGTACCGCCAGTCGCAGTTCTCCGGCACCGTGACCGGCGGCGGGTCGCAGCCCGCGCCGGTCCCCGCGCCGACCCCTGCCCCCACCCCCTCCCCCACAAAGGCGCCCACCCCCCGGCCCACCCGGGCACCCACCCCCAAGCCCACCCGAGCCCCCACCCGCAAGCCTACCCGCGCCCCCACCCCGGCCCCCACCCCAGCACCCACCCCCGCGCCCACTCCCGCCCCCACCCCTGCGCCGACCCCTGCCCCAACCCCGGCTCCCACGCCGCAGACGGCCGGCGGCAACAGGCCCACGCGGCGGCGGCGCTGGCAGTGGCAGCAGGTCCGGGTCGTCAGCAACGGCCGTGTGTACTACAGGTGCGCTGACCCACTCGCTTCAAAGGCAGCTGACGCCCCTTTCTGCTCGCCTTTCTAGAAGCGGCTGTGCAGCATTATGACCGTTGGTGATTACACCAGCCTGTCACATCACGCACACTTCAGCATGTTGCTGGGCTAAAACCTGACGCAGTGGCACGCTTTTATGGACTACAACACACCACTTTTTCAAGACACAGCGGCCGGCCACTGCAGGTGGTATTACGGCCCGGTGGCAGATCAGGGCTCAACAGATCAGCGCCGTACCTCCAGCCGACGCGGTTACTTCGGCTGAGGCGCTTGTCGGCGTGTGCCTATGCGGAAAGGCTTGACCCCAGCACAGCACAGCCATGCTGCCCGGTTGGTCCAGTTCAAGTGGCCAGCATACAGCAGGCCACGTCGTTCGTTCAACAGGGTGCAGTTCAGAGACGGTGTACAAGGGGCAGAAACAAGGTCCACAGGAACAGCAGCAAGTGAGCAGCAAGTCGCCAGCTGACAACATCAAGACAGCACCGAATGACCAGCAGCAGCTCCTACTCCCAGCTGCGCTGCTTGGAGCAAGGCAAGGGTACATGCGACACGCACACGATGCAGCAGGCAAGCAAGTCAGATAGTTGAAGCGTCAGCAGCGCAATTGCTCAACACAGCCGTCGCTGCAGTCCGGGATCAGTGAATCCATTTTGGTGTGCGAACGCACATATTCAATTATTCGGCACTGTCGTGTGTCATAGGTTTCATCACTTCACCATTCAACGCTCGTTAAGTACGAATGCATGTCGTTTACTATCGTGTTCAACAGTCTGTTGTGTCGTGCCTGTTTGTTTGTGACGCAGAGTTGCATTTTTGTGTCCGCAATGGTAGGCTAGTTCGCCGCCGTGATGTTGTCTGGCAATTCTGCCCTGCTGCACGCCTTTGTTGAGGACGTGTGCACCCGGCCATTTCGCTGCATTCCGCAGCAGGTCTTGCAGTTGGTGTTCTGTGCAGTTGCTGTGTCTGTAACCACGCACCAGTCAAGCCAAAAAGGAGTGTGCATGTGAGGCGCCATGTGCCATGCTGATGAGCACAGCAGCACACAGTTGCCATCAGCTACCGAAGTCCGCTGCAGCACATGACACATATGGCAGCTGCAACTGTTGTATGTATCACAATGTCATAAAATGGTGACAGCAACAGGCAGCTTCACGAAGCTGAGCCAACTGAAGCACTGATCGATGGTATATAGATGCTAGGGTTCATCAGGTGGAAGGGTCGTCACTTGAGCAAGAGCAGAGATTTTGCTGACCCGCGCCAGTCGCTCTCTCAAGCAAACGCCAGTCCCACATGAACATTTCAAGTCGCTTTTTGCTTACTGCTAGTCATTGTTGCTGGTCCGCCATCTGTCTGCGATGTTCGCGCTGCCTCATTACCTCTCAAACCGGAGCAATGGTCCACCCACGCAGCAGCCAGACGCCAATGCTGGTCATCTATCCGTGCCTGGGCCGGCCGTGCTTGCCGCCGCACGCCTTTGGCAGCGTCCGCTTGTCGAGTGGGCCGCTGCCGCAGCGGCGCAGACTCCCGGGGCGTCGCCGCCGTTTCATTTCAGCACCTGCCGCCACAGGCCCGGAGCAGCGTGTGCGTCGGCCTGGACCCCGGCCGCTCGATGGCGGGCGAGCTGTCGGCCTGTGGCATCGGCATCGCCGGGCCTGCAGTGAGTTGGCAGCTGCGTCCCTGACATTTCCCCTGGACAACGCTGGACGCAAAATGGCACAGTCAGCACATCGAGCCGTGCTGATCTGGATGGGCTTTCAGTGCAGGCCAGCTTCTCAGATATCACTGGGGCCTCACCATCGACGTGCTGCTGGTACGCCTGCCATGCCGCCGTCATGCGGCGGACCTGTGTGCTAGGTGCTCGACTCCCACTACTGTGACCGGCGGCATTGTTCGTGCAGCAGGGTGTCACTGGTGGGAGCAGCTGGTGAGCCTCTGGAGCGAACACCTGTCACATCCACGACGGACAGGCGTACAGCATGGGTGCATCACAGTCAGCGGACACAGGGCAGCAGCTGCAGCACCAGCAGCAGCACCAGTTGCTCTGGGTGCTGGCAGCGGCTTCGTCTGCTGAGACAAAAACAGCGGAGCCAGCGGCGGCAGCCGCTGTGTGCTCGGCCGTCCCGGCGGCTCTGGCTGGCGAGCCTGCGGATTGCGTGCCCGGCGCCACAGCCAGTATCGCCCGGCTGCAGGTGCTATGTGGGCCCCATCCTTCACCCCACACAGTGTGACACAGTGTGCTTGGCTGGGGGCATCGCTTGCTTGGGCACGAGCTGTGTGCAACATGTGCATGCTGCTGCTTATGTTTACAGTCATGTGCTGCTGAGCAGCAGCACGTTGAGGCTTCAGGTTTCCAAAGGGAGGCAGTGAAACAGCCGACGACTTGCGCCGTGTGCTGTAGGGGCACCTGTGGGGTACCTGATGGGTTGCCGACAGGAGCCAGCAGCGGCGGTGGCGACGCCAGCGGCACCGCAAGGCGTCCGGCACGAGGCTCCCAGCGCTGCCGCCAGCCGCAACGGCGGCAGCACCACCACAGCAGCGGCTGCCCCGGGGACACGACAGAACCCGCTGCAGCTAGACAAGAGCGGCGGCGGCAGCGGCGGCGGCAGCCTGCTGAGGTGGGCCACTCAGCCCAGTCGTACGTGGGGAAGGCGGGGAGTGCTCTACGTCAGGCGGCTGGTCAGCCGGGGGGTCTTTAGAGCTGCCAGGTGGGGAGATCGGCTGTACCACGGCTGGCGCTGGCCAGACCCCACACCCCCCCTTCAGCAGTCCAGGCTGCGAGGCAAAGGCCCCCGTGCAACGGCGATCGCCTGCATTGATCCACGCCTAGCGTTTGGCCAGCAGTGGTGCGGCGTGTAACGCGCATCGCCGAGCTGCACGCCGCCTGTACTGCGGTGCCCAACTTTCGTGCGATTACCAAACACCACTTGTAGGGCCACATATACGAGGGTTGTATCGGGGGCGCCGACTACACCTTTCCCTGCGTCATAGCTGTTCCACCTTCGTTACCGCCTTCCAATACTCGTGCGCAAGGCTCACCGGCGCACCAGCCGCCGCTCCCGTCGCCAAACACTCAGCGGCATTGACGTCAGCTCGTCGGTCGGCTGGCTCCATCGGGCGGTGACCGGGACAGACTGCTGACCAGGTACACGGCCATGCAGCCGCTCTCATATGCACGCTACGGTGCCTGATTGAATGTAATGATATCTTGAGCAGCCCTTACGCCGGGTCCACCGCGGATCGGCGCCGAAACACCGTCTCGGTGCACCCAACCTGGCACCGGTTCCGTCAGACGAGGTGCAGCGGCTGCTCTGGTATTTTCAGCCGCTGCACGGACGTACTTGCGTGCGCGAAACTAGCATGGAGGCTGTATACACTGGCGCCCGCTTCCATGGGGCCGACAGTGACGGCCTATCGCGCCGTTTGAGTAGCTGCACCGACTACACGCCGTAGCCTCTCCTAGGCACTGCAGCTCAATTTTCCCACTCAACGCAGGTTCAAACCACTGCGGCAATCATCGATATTACCGAATATAGATGCGGGCTTCATCTGCATGGCAAGTGAGCAAGGCGTGAAGACTGGCTGTCATTTGCCAGGCCCGGTGCGTCTTGCTCGTGTGCTGTCATCGAAGTGTCACGCAGCGCGAGTCTCGTACACCTCGAACGGATCTGATACATCATCATACAGGCGTCTTGCGCATCAGTGCGCGGGGTCCGCCCTTGAAAACGGAGCCATCGATCTCAGCGGGAACGTGAATCACTCAAAATGGCTCCGTCGATCTTTGAGCGCCCATACGATGCCTTGTTCAAGCATCGTTAGAGTCGAAGTAGACGACACAATAAATCAGTTCTGCCGTGCGGCCCCGGTTTTGGGGTTGCCGCCTGGGAGCGAGCTCATCACGGCGACCTTCCGCATTTCTCAGTCTGACGACACCAATCGTCAGCATGTCTGCCAAACACACCGGGCACAGTAGCCGGTGTCACAAACACGTACAGACGAATCATATTGCGGCAGTCCCTGTGTCAGATCCCGTTCCGCCCGGCCCTGCAGTATGACATATACTGCCTACGCGGGCACTACCCCCGCGGCATGGTGGTTGGACCCCTCATCCAAAACTCTGACATGCCATTCCGCTGCAGCTGCAGGGAGCGCTAATAGCAGGGTCCTCAGCCGCCACAGTCCCACTCCCAGCTCGCACAGCAGCACTCGCCAAGGCTGCTGGGGGCGTCTGCAGCCATGGCGCCACATCACCGGCGCGCCACATCAGCGGCGGCAGCGGCGGCGGCTGTGTGCCTGGCGGTCGCGGCGGCGCTGCTGACGGCGGCGCCGGCGGCAGCAAACCCGGAGCAGCCGGGGCGCGAGTACCAGGCGTTCCTGGCCAAGCAGCGGGCGGCCGTTCTGGCCCAGTTTGCTGCGGAGGTGTGTCCCCACCCTTGGGTGCATGAGGCTGCATGTTTGGGGTCGCTCATCGCATGTCAGCTGTGTCAGCTGGTGCATTGGCAGCTGCTTGTCATGCGCAGCACGGTTGACCTTAGCTGGCAGGTGCTGCAGGGCGAACCTGCCACTGACATCAGCACATCAGCAAACACCCAGTACGAGTGTAGTCCTCGCAAAGCTGGCTGTTTAGGCAGTACACCAGCACCATCCACGTAGTTTCCTCACTCTGCTAGTGTGTGGTCCAAGTTCAAGATCCTAGACATTGTGTAGAACTGATCGACTGGTCTCCCGGGTGGCACAGGCTGCAGCAGGCGGCTCCAGCGCCGACGCTTCCGTCAATGCCAGCGCCGGAGCCGCGACGTTCGGCCGCCGGCGGCAGCTGCTGGGCCCACACGGCAGGTTCGAGCGCCACAGCCACGGCCACGCTCACGGCCGCGGCCACAGCAGCGGCCACAGCCACGCCCCCTTTGCCCGCCGCCTGCAGCAGGTGCCCTCCGCCACCGACCCCCTTGCAGCACCTGTCAACCCCTCCAGCCCCTCCTACTCGTGTCTTCTTTGCTTCAAAGTCTGTGTGCTCGACATGGCCTGCTGGAACAAAGGCGCTGGCATGCCATAAATGTCCCCCACAGCCTGCCACCTGACGCGCTGCACTGGCATGCGTGCAGGTGTCGGGCGACGCGCCGCTGAGCTACGAGGATGTCGTGGCGCTGTCGCCGGTCGGCCCCAAACCCGCCGGCGTGCCGCCGGTGCAGCAGAGGACGAGCTGCGCGCACGACGACGACGCGGCGGTGAGATCCGGGGGCAAGGCGTCTAGTCCTGCCGGCAGCGTCGGCTGCACCGTGTCCCGCTGCAGCTGGCGAGCTCTGGGCGCGCTCAGCGCCGCTTGCAGATGCTCCAGGGTGCCCCGGGTGACGCAGCACATGTGGTCGCAGAGTCCGTGGCCAGGCCTCAGGTCGTGAGGTGCATGCGCAGGTGGCGGCGGCCGCGACGGCGGCGCTGGCGCCGCGCATCCAGCAGCTGCTGAACGCGCGCCTGGCCTCCGCCACCGCCACCGTCAACACCTACGTCCACTACATCAGCCCCGGTGCGGCGCTGCGCCGCCGCAGCAGGCGCTGCTGTGCCACTGCAGCGCTGTACTGCGCAGCTGGTGCCAGATGCAGCAGCAGCAGCTGCACACGACAACCTCAGCGCCCAAACGCTTCAGCACTGAATGTAACAAGGTTTTGGTGTTTGCGCAGACGGCAACTTTGGTGTGACGGACGACATGGCCTCCAAGCAGGTCGACGTGCTGAACCAGGCCTACGCGCCCGCCAACTTCGAGTTTGTGCTGTCCGGCCTGTCGAAGCACATCAACTCCAGCTGGTGCGCCAACCAAACGCACGCTTGCGGGCTACCTTGACTGCTGCTGCTGCTACTCGTGCATCCTGCTCAGCATCTGCACCGTGTGGTCAGCCAGTCGAACCCTGAAGCCGTGCGACAGCCCATGCGTCATACACCCTGTACATCCTTGCTCTCATGCTGTACCTGCAGGTATCCGATGGACATCTACTCGGCCGCCCAGGGCGAGATGCAGGTCGCCACGAGGAAAGGCAACGGCGCAGACCTCAACATCTGGGTGACATCCCTCAACAACGGCGGCATCATCGGGTGGGCAGGGTCCTCTAACCTCTTTTGCACAGCGATGCCAGAAGTTGCCATGAGAAGTGCCTGATGGACTGGCAGCAGCGATGCAGCCCGGCCTTGACTGACAGGGCCGCAGTTCGTTCAGGCTCCTGGGTCGTGGTGCGCTGCAGGGTGGCCAGCAACCCCTGGGGCGGCGGCACGGTGTACTCCCCCTACGACGGCGTGACGGTCGACATGGGCACGCTGCCGGGCTCCTGGTACGGCGGCTACAACGTCGGCATGAACGCCGTCCACGAGACGGGGCACTGGTGCGCGGCCGCCACAGCGTCATTTTCCAGTCTGTAGGACCCAAAAGGGATGCGGGCATAGCACGCATCCCGCTGCCCAGCGTGGGGCTGCAGTGATACAGGATTGGACTTCTGGCAACACGTTAGTTTCGTGCTGCAGGCTGGGCCTGAGCCACCCCTTTGTCGGCGGCTGCTCCGAGGTGCGGGTGTATTGCCCCACCCCGCAGCGTGTTGAGCGCTGCACTCCCCTGCTGCATGACGCGCATACTGCAGAAGTGGGATTGTCCGTGAGCATGTGACCCAGTGCTGACGCTCTGCTATCGGCACCTACCTGCAGACTAATGACGGCTGCAACGACACCCCCGAGCAGTCTGCGGCAAACTGTGAGTCAGCTTCCTGCTGCCATATTTCCACCACGTGCTATGACATGCTGCAGTGGCAGCCTGTGTCAGATGTTTGCTGCAGGTCCGCCAGAAGCAACTGCTGCTCACGTCCCGCAAAGCCAACAGGAGCTGGATCAGGGGTCTGATGCGATGTGTCCTCATTACTGCAGACAACTGCTACCCAGCGGGCTCCACGCTGCCAAACTCGTGCCCCAACAAGCCTTCCGACCAAGGTATGGCCCTGCCTCCCGCCGTGATGTCATCGAGTCCTCAGACAGTAGAGGTTTCCAGTCTGCTGAGGCGTCGACCGTTTAGCTATAGCTTGCTGTCAAATTGGTAGCATCGCTGACGCATCTGCTGCTGCCGCTGCAGGACAGTTTGACCCCGTCAACAAGTGCGGACTATGAAGACTGTCTGCTGTCGGGCTGTCTGCCACTCCGCAAGTGCTGCACTGACCTGAGTGCGTCAAATCGTGAAGAGGAGCGCTAAGACTGTGTTCTTCTACGCTGCAGCTACATGGGCTACACATACGACGCCTGCATGTGCGTACTCCTGATTTGCTTGCTTGGTTGTCTCTTGCAACTGCCTGTGACCGCTGATGTGTGTGCCGCTGCCTCCGCCACAGCAGCATGAGGTGTTTCTGACCATCGACCAGCTGCAAGGGCCCCATCGCCAGCAGCTCAGCATTAGCAAGCAGGTTTTGACCGGTGCATTTGCGGGGCGCAGGTGGGAGTTCACGGCGCTGCAGACGGCGCGCATGACGGCGGCGTGGCAGCAGTACCGCCAGTCGCAGTTCTCCGGCACCGTGACCGCCGGCGCTGCGCAGCCCGCTCCCACCCCCGCACCAACCCCTGTGCCAACCCCTGCGCCAACCCCCGCACCAACCCCCGCCCCCACCCCGGCCCCAACACCGGAGCCCACCCCCAGCCCCACGCCCGAGCCGACGCCCGAGCCGACCCCTGAGCCAACCCCTGAGCCGACGCCGGAGCCCACGCCAGAGCCTACACCTGAGCCGACACCAGAGCCGACGCCGGAGCCCACGCCAGAGCCTACACCTGAGCCGACGCCAGAGCCGACGCCGGAGCCAACCCCTGAGCCGACACCAGAGCCGTCGCCGGATGTGGCCACAGCCCAGCCGGAGCCGGACTCTGCTGACGGCTCAGTTCAGACCCCTGATGATCCGGCGCCGGAAATCCCAGCGCCCACCGACCCGCCGACCGACCCGCCAACCGATCCGCCGACGGACCCACCAACCGACACGCCGACTGACCCGCCGACCGACCCGGCAACTGACACTGGTGCCGTCGACGGCGGTGGCTCCACAGACGGCAGCCCCACGCCGCCGACGAACCCGGTGCCGACGCGGCGGCGGCGGCGGTGGCGCTGGCAGCAGGTCAGGGTCGTCATCAACGGCCGGGTGTACTACAGGTGGTACTATGGCCCTGTGTCGGGCCAGCGGTCGGCAAGACAGCGCCGTGCCTTCAGCCGAAGGGAGGGCTCTGGCTGAGACGAGCCGCCACAATGCCACTGCGAGACCAGGCTGACCCCAGCACGGCAGAGCCAGCCACGTGAAGCTTTTGGCTGCAGCCAAGGCGGCCAGCAGCAGGACACCTCGTTCGTTCAAGAAGACGCGACTCCAGACACTCTGTACATTGTGGAAACATGATTTACAGGAACAGCAACAAGCGGCGATGTCGCAAGCCAGCATCATCAAGGCAGCGCCAGATGAACAGTATGGGGCTGCTAGAACCCCCTGGCACGGCGAGCCTTCGGAACACAACCCGGCATGTAGAGTAGAGCAGCAGCGGCAGTGCAGCTTCCTAGCACGCTTGTTGCCGCAGTCGGATCCGTGCGACCATTCATATCAGTGTGCAGATGGATGCACTGAATGTATATTCGCACAGTGGTGCGCATTAACTTTACATCACTTTACCACAGCTAGGCTGCTCATGAAGTACGTATACTGGTCGTCTGACAAGCTACAGTGTTGTGCCTGTGTGTTGTTGCTGTCCTGCAAAGTTGCATTGATGTTTGTGCTCTGGCTGTTCGTTATGACACCATTATTTGGCACCGATTCTGCCGTGCAGCACACTTTTGAGGACAGACGCGACCGGCTATCCATTGCATTCCGCAGCAGGCGCCTGTGGTATCCATGCTGGTTCGGTTGCAATACGATGCACCTGTAAACACAGCGCACGCTAAAGACTTAACTCACGATTCAAGTGTTCGAGTCCTGGCGACTAACATGGCATGCATCTTACGAGCATTCGCTAGGAGGATGCTCCAGATATATCTACTTCCTGCCAAGCACCCCCATCCATGCATATGTATCAATCACACAGAACTGGGGTTCATCAGGTGGACTACAGTGTGATAAACAAATGCCTGCTGATAGTGCCTCGACCTCGAGCCGAATAGCAGTCCCACTTTATATGTCCAACGTGCTGCAGATCACAGCTGATCTGTTCTGACCTCGCTAGTCTGCCATCTACTACCTACTCTGCTGCTGCATGACAACTACTGCTCTGACTGGCCACTGTCGCCGTCCTCTACCCGTGCTTGGGCTTGCCGCACTTGCCGCCGCACGCCTTCGGCAGCGTCCGCCTGCGGGTGGGCCGCTGCCGCAGCGGCGCGGCCTTCCGGGGCGTCGCCGGCTTCTTCTTGCCGCACTTGCCGCCGCAGGCCTTGGGCAGCTTGCGCGTCGGCTTCCGCTTGCGGGTCGGCCTCCTGGTCGGCTTTCGTGTCGGCTTCCGTGTGGGTTTCCGGGTCGGCTTGCGTGTCGGCTTGCGAGTCGGCTTGGGCGCCGGCCGCTTGATGGCGGGCACGCTGCCGGTCTGCAGCATCGGCTTTGCAGGCCCTGCAGTGAAGCCACAGTCGCATGTCCGAGATGTTCCCTGGACGCGCTGCCGGTACTGCACCACATGGCGGTCTGAGCACGTTAATTGCTCAGCTCGATCTTGCTGGGAGCTCATAGGAGGGGCTTCAGCAACAGCCAGCTGCCATGTGCCGGTGCGGGCTCACCGTTGAAGGGCTGCCTGTACGCCTGCCACGCCGCGGTCATGCGGGCTGTCTGCTCCGAGCTGAACTCCCACTGCAGGCGGCAGCACGTTGTGGCTTCAGGATGCTATCGCAGGTGGAGCAGCTGGTGACCACCCGAGGCAACTGAGCACACACTGTCACAACTACAGCGGACAGGTATAAACCACGGGTGCGACACATTCACAGGACGTAGGAAAGGTGGAAGCCGCACCATGCACGGGTCATATGTATACCCCATGTAGCTGCAGGCACCACGTGAAGCACGTCACTCGTGTTTGCCTTGCCTAGCAGCAGGTGTCACAGACACTGTGCAGACCACTGTTGTCCCTTTACGACGTGACCAGCTCGCTAAAAACATACTGCGCTGCCTGGAATACTGCTCAGTAGGACCTCACTTGTTGACTGGATCCGTGTTCGGCTGGTTGCTGGGGCGGCCCGGGCACGAGTTCGGCTTCTGTGCCCCCCGGGGGTAGCAGTTGTCTGCAGCAGCAGGGCAGTCTGATCTCAGTCTACTTGTGGCGTTGAAGGCAGCGGGTGAGCTGCAGACAGAAGCACAGGATGGCAGGGGTGCGCTTCAAGCCACACACGGGGAGCGGCTCACAGTTGGGCCCTGACATCTGGGCGGTGTCGGTCACGCCGTCGTTGGCTTCGGAGCAGCCGCCGACAAAGGGGTGGCTGAGCCCCATCCTGCGCAGCAGCACCTGGCGCGTCACGGCAGGCTGGACGTGCTTTGACTGGCACGGCACGACCACGAGGCTTCGTGTCCACGTCTGCAGCGTGATCACAGCTGATGACAAAACAAAAGTGCAGCATCAAAACGGTGTAACGAGTTCACGGCGGCTCACCAGTGGCCGCTCTCGTGGACGGCGTTCATGCCGACGTTGTAGCCGGCGTACCAGGACCCCGGCAGCGTGCCGGCGTCGATGATGAGGCCGTCCTGGGGCACGTACCCCACGCCGACGCCCCATGGGTTGGTGGACACCCTGCAGCGGCGGAGCGGCGACGTCAGCAGTGCGCCGCAGCGGCGTGCGCTGCCAGGCAGTGCATATTCCGGACGCTCCCAGAGGGCAACATGCCATGCAGGCCCGACTGCATCGCGCTTTGCCTTGTAGAGTCAGCCCGCCCTTCCGGCTGCTGGGCAGCAGCCGCTTCCTCGTGATCACTCAGTGCATGTGCGCGCAGCGTTGATCACAGGATTCAGAGCCGCGCACCCAATGATACCGCCGTTGTTGAGCTGCGTGACGTAGATGTTGAGGTCGGCGGGGCCGCCCTTGCGCAGCGCCTGCTTCATGTTGCCGGCCTCCGCCGAGAAGATGTCCAGCGGGTACCTGCAATGTCAGTGGCCTCTGGTTAGAAACGCCAGTGTCATATTGTTCATTGGCGATGTATGCTCAGAGAAATTATTCAACAGATCGTCCATGGATGCATGCTGCCGATGCACAGTTCAGACATGTTGCCAGCAATCAGAGGGGCACATCGTCGGCGCCTCCAAGTCGTGCTGCTCCTGGCAAGGGGCACCGCAGCGGACAGGTGAAGCGCTTATGACAGCCGGCAGGGGCTGTGCGGCGCACGCACCACTTGCTGTTGGTGGTCTTGGTGACGCCCGACAGCGTGAAGGTGAAGCGGGCCGGCGCGTACGCCCGGTTCAGCACCGCGATCTGGTTGCGCACCATGTCCCCCGTGGCGGAGTACGTGCCGTCTGCACGGCAGCGCAGCGGGCGTTGAGGGGCACTGAGCCTCGGGCAACAGGGGCCGCAAGTGCGAGTGGATGTGTCCCTGACGCAACACAGATTCAAGCCCTGCCCATGCAGGGCTGCAGCGCTTTCTGCCGCCGGCCCCTGATCAGGGGGATCAACAGTGCAGCGGCTGCTGTCACAGCGCACACCCTTGCTGATGAGGTGGATGTAGGTGTTCACGTTGTAGGTCACGCCGCGGCCCTGGCCCCCGCTGACCAGCAGGTCCACCGCCGGCGCCAGCTCGGCCGTGGCGGCCGCCGTCACCTGGTGCGGTTGCAGGTCACACGGATCGGCAGGCAACCCACGACCGGCGAATGGTGCGGAGCCCTCACGCTGTGCCAGCAGGCATGGACGCTTCACTGCGAGCTTCACTAGAGCTGAGACCCGCGGCGGTGCTCGTCACCTCTGCATCCTCGTCGAAGGCGCACTTGCGTGGCGGCAGCGGCTGCACGCCCGGCGGCAGCGGCAGCGCCGTCCCATTATCCAGGGCCACCATCTGCGGAGCAACGGCACCGAGGTCAGCCCCTTAACCCTTCACGCACCAATATGCGATCCAGATGGCAACTGAGTTTTCCTGCACTGTCGGGTGCGTTTCGTGGTCGACAGCAGTAGCGGCGCAGCTCGGCAGTCGGCTCATGTTCAATGCGGTACACACCGTTGGTGCTGCTGCTGGTGCATCATTGCCAGGCGCGGCATCCTCCGCCAGGTGCCTCGCTGCAAAGTGACCGGGCTGCACGTCACGCAGCCGCCGCCGCTGCCTGCTGCCGTTGGCCGCGCCACCATCTGCCGGAACGCCGCCATCAGCCGCCCGGGCCGCTGCATTGCTGGCAAACATACGCAGGATGTCTGCCCGCTGCCGCCGCTGGAATGCCACGTAGTCTGCGGGCGGCTGCTCCGCTGCCGGGCACCCAGTATCGGCGCCGTGGTGCATGCACGCTGTGGCTGTGGGGAGCGCTGCCAGGAGTACCGCCAGCGCCGCCAGGCTGAACAGTGCCGCCGCCGGGAGCGTCCGCCTGGTAGCTGCATGTGCATGACGCCGCGCCAGCGGCGGCATACCGGCGCCCAGATTTGCTTTGCTAGCTGTGCCTTGAAGTGGAGGCCTGTACAGTGCCTAGCAGGTTGCTACACTTGTGGCACAGGGGCGGCTGTCACCCAGCGACTGCGCTGTAGGCCTGCCTGCCTGCAGTAGCTGGCTGGTGGGAGGCGAGCTCGTATGCTGTGTAGCTTCCCGGCTGTACGTTGCTGGCCGCAAGCGTTCTGGCTGGCAAGTTGAGGACTCTGCTGAGTCTCTTAGGCTGCGCCGAAAGCGTGCATCACAGGCTGCTGGGTCGAGCAACGATGGGCTCCTGTCGTGACGTGCCGCCTGCAGGACATGACGCGGCAGGGTGTCAGTCCGTCCCGCGTTCCCCGCGGCACAGCCATCACAGCATCTCACGAGTCCATCCATTCATTCGGTGGTGCTGCAGCCCCTGAGTACTGAACCACCCCTAGCTGCACCGGCCTGCCACCTCGGCGAACCTCGCACGTGCATGCGTGTTACGACGGCCAGCACAGGCAACACAGTACCGGCATCTGCTGCATGCTATGGAACCAATGATGTATGTTAGCAGGTCAGGACCGCTCAGACTGCAGTCCCAGTCAATGGCGAGGCATGCACGCGCTACTTGGCAAGCGCGCAGTAATCCCGACACGGTGTTGTAAGTGCGGTGCAACAGCTTGCGGACCAGCAGAACAGCGCTTGTTCGTTACACTTGGCACCCGGTAGACTTTAAGGCGCTGGACAGCACAGTGGACTGGAGCAGAGCTGCCATCATGGTGACCGAAACCCGTTGCTAAGGTGACAGCCACAAGCGACCATACCTGCTTTGATGCTCCGGGTACGCTTCGTTCCCGCAGGCAGGGATGCAGCTGGCACGGTGGTGTACCGACGGCAGTGCGTCAAAAACAGTGCTGGACACTGGGCTGAAGGTGCGGGGCGTCGTGTTGTGCAGGACCCTAGCCGCTAGGACGCTCGGGGACACCTGCCCGTACACCTACGGGAGATCCTGCCTGGAAGCAGTCGACCTGTGGTTCAAGTCCACTGTACCAGGACTGTGGGGACACTGCGCATATGCTGCAACAAGTAGACCATCGGCCTGGCTTTCACAACGTACCGGTGTCAACACCTCATACACCTTGTTGCACGACGCACACTGCTGCCTGAATCGTTAGTGCCCTTCTCAGTTTGCTGTGGTCTGCTCAGGTTGCTGTGGTCAAACCATGCTCGGAAGCATGGCACTTTGCAATGCTGCAAACTTCACTGTGCCCTTTCTGCAAACCCGCTGTCTCACTGCCTCTAGTCTGTATGCGATGCAGTACCATGCTGTGGTGCCAAAGCGCTGAAGGTCTCAACTATGAGCCAGGCTAAGGCACAGCATGAGCCTCAGCTGCCATGATGGTAATGCAGCAGCTCACGCCGCCCCCACAAGATCCAGCTGCCTTTCCCGCAGCCTGCCCGCTTCCTGCTTCCCCTCGCCCCCCGCCGCCGGCTCCGCAAACACGCGGCGGTTGACCGCACAGCTCCACATCTGCAGTGGGGTTGCAACAAAGTGAAACGTCAACAAGCGCTGGTGTCGTGGTGAAGTTCATCGAGCTGGCTCGGTGCTGTGCCATGAACAACATCACACTGTTTGCTCCGAACACTGGCAAGTGCGCCACATGCAGCAGTCAGTGCACCCATTGCATGTGACTGCAGCATGTGTGAAATGGCCTTGCTGCTTCATGAACCAAACAGCACAGGCTAAATCCGGCCCTTGCAGGGACGACGCTCATAAGGCGCACAGCATCAACGTCACCCTACGGCCGCCGGGCTCACCAGCAGGGGCCCCTCTGAAGCATCCGACTGCAGCGTCAGAGCGGTGCCGGCCGGCACGAAGAACACGGCGCCGCGCGTCAGCTCTGGCTCCGCCTCCAAGCCCGCCGCCTGCATGCACGGCCGCACCCTGGTCTGAAGTGTCATGACGGCCTGCGAGCAAGCGGCGGTGAGGGGTTCGGGCCACGTGGCAGATGCCGCAGCCGTGCAGCTGTCTGCAGGAGCTGCCTCTGTGCTGACCCCCCGCGAGGTGAGCAGCTGCCCGGCAGGACCAGCTCTGAACTTCATGGCTGACAACAGAAGTGCGCGGGGCCGAGCGACATCGGACTGGTGGGGCCTGCGACCACCAGCTACAACACCAGCACAGGAGGGTGTCAGCAGCAGCGGTGCCGCGCCTCTGGGAGCTGGGGGGCGCTGTCCGCGGCGGCGCTGCCCCGCCCCCGCTGCACCAGCAGCACCTGCGGCCCCGGGTCGGGCTCCACCGCCGCGCTGCCGCCCGCCGCCACCTCGACGCGGCGCACCTGCGACGGAAACGCAGGGACATGCCCCATGATTGACTGGTTGCTTGGCTGGCTGTCTTGACTGGCGCAGACCGGGCTGTCTCCGCCCGGCCACCAGGGGACGGCAGCTTGCGCAGCAGGCGGTGCAATCCTTGGCACTGTGTTTTATGTGGCACACCTGGAGGGAAGCACACAGCGAGATGCGGCCAGCTCGTGGCCCACCTCGAACTCGTCGAAGGGCGGCGCATAGCGCGTGACGCCGTCCGACATGCGCTCGCCCTCCAGGATGGCCGGCGTGCCCTGCAGCAAGCAGCCCGAGACTGGGTGACGCTCGTGGCCCAGCAAGCGTGTGAGTTGCATTCTGCGGGCATAGAGCACAGCGGCCGAACGGAGCAGGGCTGGGTGCAACACCTTGTGGGCACGAGCAGTGGCGGATGCTGGGAGGGGCAAGCACCCCAGCCCGCGGCTTCCATAGCAGCTCGCTGGCGAGGGGCTGCTGATCAGCAGCAGGGACTGGGCTGGCCTTGCAGGACTTGCCTGGCTGTAAGTGAGGGAGGAGCACAGCACGGCGGTGTCCCGCAGCTTGGGCGTCAGCCCCGCGCGCACCACGTTGTCGCTCGCCGCCATGGCCTCCACCTGCGCCCACAGCACTCAAGGGTCCGATCACAGTTCGCTCCCAGGCGAATGCAGT
This sequence comes from Diplosphaera chodatii, assembly GCA_032358165.1. Lineage (NCBI taxonomy): Eukaryota > Viridiplantae > Chlorophyta > Trebouxiophyceae > Prasiolales > Stichococcaceae > Diplosphaera > Diplosphaera chodatii. The sequence continues at coordinate 3,093,340 of JAALGY010000031.1, forward strand.
GCAATCGGCTGAGCTGCGCCGTACCTTCAAGTAACGAGCCTTGTGGTTGTGAGGGTCGAGAGGAGAGTCTGGAAGGGTTTCGAGCTTGCGGATTTCAGCACTCACCAGCTCGCCGCTGACGTAGGCGTGGGGCTCGTTGGCGGGCAGGTACATGGCCTGCCCCGGGGCGAGGGTGACCAGGTTCAGGAAGTACGCCGCCAGCACCCCCACATCCTGCCGGGCACAAGATGCAGCCTTACAGTTTCACCTCAGGGCTGGTTGACTACGTCAAGGTACCGTTGCCTGGGTGAGCATTGCACTGCAAGGCAGCTGACTGGGCCAAAAGCGCTGTCCATCGAGAGCTTGGGCCGCGCACGGTTCACAACAGAGCCTACACAACCAGATACCTCTGTGCTATGTCGCGCAAATCCTCATCATGTCGAGTTGCGTGTTGCAGCCAAGCCCTGACCTCGGGGTACTGGGCGTTGAGGCGCAGCGCGAGCGCGTCCTTGGCGCCCAGAGGCCGCTGCCCCTCTGCTTCCTGCTGCCCCAGGCGCGCCGCCAGCCGCCGCACCGCCGCCGCCACCTGCGCCGAGTCCGCCAGCATCAGCGCCGAGAAGGCCTCCTTCAGCGCCGTCTTCCTGTGGCAAGGCAGCACTCGCCCAGAGTCAGGCACAGTGTGTGTGCACAGAGTTGGCGAGATGTGTCAGCATCTGCTAGAGCAGTGCGCCATGGATTGGCGGGCACTACATCGCGTGGTTAGATGCATGTTACGGCTTCCCAGACGTCACTGGATGCTGATGAAACGCTGGCAGCAGGAGTGTCCCGGATGCAACAGGGACTGGCCAACTGGCTCGGTTCCCCTGTAGCAGCAGTGACCAAAGCGCTGCCAGGTGTGACAGTGCCAGCGGGACCGCTGGACGGTGCTGAACTCATTGTGTTGCTGACGTGAACTGGGCTGTGGTACGAGAGCGGTACCCAGGGTGCACCGTCACACACGCTTACTGCAGACCCAGTTGCAGACATGGGGCAGCGCCCATTGGCGACGTGCTGCTATGCAGTGGCATCCCCAGGCATGACCGCCATCTTGCTGACGGGGACGCCACCTATGCAAGCCACCTCGTCATGAAACGAATGGGTTCACTTGGCCTGTCACCTCAAGCCGGTGTCGCCGGTGCTGGCCACCAGGGCGGCCATGGCGTCGCCCACGATGCCGCGCAGCTCCGGGGTGGCCTCCAGCGCCGCCGCCAGCTGCGCCGGCTCCTCAAACCCGCACAGCGCCTCGAAGTCCGACAGCGCCAGCGCCATCTCCGGCTTGTGGTTGCCGTCCTTGTACACCTGTGGAAGCATGACGCACGAATGAGCGAGGGCACATGCACAGCCAAAACCGGCTTGCACTCCGTTCAACCGACCCTGAGAAGCAATGATGAAATTGCGTGTGCTTTGCCAGGAAAACCAACACCAAGTCACATTGCTCTGAGTGCAAGCATACCCAAATGACATGCCTGGTCAGCCGAGAGGCATGCTGCTTCGAGTTTGCTTCCGCACAGACCAAGGCATACAACATGCACAGCCAACCAGAGCCATTCATCCAGTGCCATGCGGCAGAGACCCGCACCTCTGGCCGCTCCGCATGCAGCTTCGCCGCGAGCTCCTTGTCGGGGTGCGACTGTATCGACAGCGCGGTGTCCACTGACAGCACCTGCGGTGGAGCACGCCATCGAACCACTTTGGGGTTTAGGACGGTAAGGGCCATCCCTGCACCCGCTGAACAATCCGTGCTGCTGCCCTCTGCTGGTGGTGAAATGCAAGCATCGACCGCAGTACCACCCTCTCAGCCGTCAGCTGACTTGCAGGTTCGACACTGCTGCATAGGAGGCCCGCTGGGACGCCGGCACCACACGCTGCCCCAGTGGCCCGCAGCGCACCTTGAACAGGAAGGGCAGGTCGGCGCCGAATCTGCGCTCCGCAACAGCGCCCAGCGCCTGCGGGTGCGCCGCCAGCCAGCCGCCCAGCGTCTGGTCGCTGCCCGCCACGGTCGACGGCGCCGTCGGGTGCGTGCCCATCCTGCCAAGGCATGAGCAGGTCAAATGTGCCGACTTTGTCAACCGCCACGTGAGCGCATATTTTGGTGGCATAGCAGGGCACTTCGAAGCGGATCAGGGTGATCCAGATCAAAAGAAGGAGTTGCGGGGGTTGCAGTTTTGCAGTGACGAATGATGCATGGATCTGTGGCAAGGTGTGCAGATCAACACACAATACACATGCATGCGCACCACAGCTCCGCGTAGCGCTTATCGGGATCCACCTTCGCGCCCCCTGCTGCGGCTAAGGCTGCAACCTGCAGCACGGGAGTCACTGAGGTTATACCTTCGACTACTAGGTGGTGTTGCAACAATATGATGCGCAGCATGCCCCCTGGTGACTACAGTTGGACCATCTGGACCAAGGCCACGAATATCCTGTCCGTGCCCCGCGCGTGACGGGTCAGCATAGTCGCGGTGTATTACACAGCTGAGCAGCGCTATCCAGCTCAATGCTGCGCGATCTTCGTTTCGGAGACAGTCACCTCGCTGGACGAGGCATCCCGGCCCCACGCATACGTCTGCGCGGCGGGCTGGAGCCGCAGCATGGCTGCTGTGCTGTATCTGCTACCTCCCAGACTCAATGGAGGTTATAACACAAGCAATGCGGCCTTGAAGTCATCAGTGCACCCAGTATGTTGCCTCGTCATGCTCTTCTTGCCCCTGTCTGACACCCCAACTGGATGCAAGGCTCATCGCCGTTCCGCTGCGGAAATCACATCATCACACGCTGATTGTATCGTTGGTACTGATCAGAAGTGAACAGGGCGCTACTGGCAGCAGGCGTGCGGCGCAGAGCGTGCAGGGCTAGGGGGTCGCAGGATTGCAACAGTTTCGTGGTCTCGGACGCCTCATCTTCAGTCGCAAACGCCGCTGCAAGCTCACAGCGCAAACTTGCAAGCGCCAGCAGGTATGGAAGGCGCCACAGCGCAGTGTTGCTTGACTTTGCGTGGTCACCACCCTACGCTCAACGTGACGATGCGTGCCGCATGTGCGAGACTCCATCTGCCGCATCGCTTGCTTTCTACACAGCTGCAGCCCTGGACCTCCTCAAGTCAGACATGACACCTGCCGCTCCTGCCCACATGCAGCAGGGCTTCCCATTTGCCCTTGCAGCCGCAATGGAGACCGGCGGTGCCGACAGTGGCGGGCCCCAGCCGATGGCGGCGCAGCTGCGGCGGGCGTCCTCGACGCGCCGCCTGGCGCACTCCGGCTCAAGCGGTCCCAGCGGCGGCCCCGCCATCACGGAGATGGAGGCGCTGATCGGCTTCGTGGAGCTCATGGGCCGGTCCCCCGCCCGCCCCGATGTGCCGGAGTGCCGCGCGGCGCTGCTGACCGCCGCAGGTGGGGGCACCGCAGCACCAAATGACACTGGAGCATCCGAAAGCGTCCGGCCGGTCATGCTGTGTTGTGATTGGGCCGTCCCGCCATGCAGCAGCGGTGAGTTCAAGAACCCAGTCCTGGGCCTCAGCATCGCCTGGGGCTGACTCATGCGGTGAGAACAAGCACGAAGGCTCCCGTCTTTGCAGGCCTGCAAGGGCTGGGCTCCGATCCGGCGGCGCCGCTGCCGCCGGGCACGCTGCCGGAGGCGCTGCCCGAGGCGCGCGTCGCCGTGCTGCTGCAGAATCTGGGCGTCGCGCCCAACTCCGTCGTGGTCAGCGGCGCCACTGAATTAAAATTTGTGAAACATATGAGAAAAAAGTTGGAAACATTTATAATTTCCAATGTTATAATGAGTGAGATATAAAATTAAAGCATTATTGCTTTTGCTTGCTGGTGTTGATGGAGAGAGGGTTCAGCTTTCTTCTCAGCACCGGATGTTGTAGATAGGGAATAGCTGGGCAAGTGGGCTGGGGAATGGCCATGCTGCGAAGCCAGCGTCACAACTGAGTGAGCAGCTGGTTGGGCGGAGCTCCGCTCAGCATGTCATACAGCAGAGGCGGTTGCGCTGCTCCTCAGCGTTCTTCTCTCTCTGCACACGAGGAGCCAGGCGAGATCTGGGTCTGCGAGCTCCGCAGTAGTCCTGCAGTACCAACTCGATATATTGCCTTTGCCTCAATATATTGCATTACGACACATGCTTCAGCACTGCCAGCCACAGCATGATGCGCCAGTACGCTTGGCCGCCTGCTTGCATTACAGGCCGGCTGCGAGCCTCTCAGCCCACCGATCAGCAGGCTGCCGGGCGGATGCATCGTGTCGCACCAGCGGGGACCTGTGGGTGCCGCGTCGTCCAGACGAAGGCCGAAAGCTCTCCCGCAAAGCGCTGCACCCTCGCCTGCAGGCGGACGCAACCGTGGCGCTGCTGGGGGCGCGGGACGGGTGGGTACCAACGCACCACCTGACGGCGCTGCTGCTGCTGGCGGTGCCCGGCAGCCTGCACTCCAAGATCGGCCTCATGTTCCGGCTGCTGGACCGGTGAGTGGTGGCCCCTCAGCCGGCGCGGTAGCGCGGAGAATCCCCAGACCCTGAGCGTCTGTCAGTTTTGCAACTCCTTCAAGCCCAGGCACCAGTGGTGCTCACCTGCTGCGAAGTGCGACCCGGGTGCCTGCTGCAGCCGCTGCGCCACATGCTGCCACCACCTCAGCTGCAGCAGATGAGCTGTGCGGGTGAAGCATTGACGAACACTCGTTACTGATGCCGGCGGCTGCCCTTGCCCTGCAGGGAGGGCGCGGGGCGCATGTCGCTGCAGGGCTGCCTGGCGGCGTCGCTGGCGCTGAACGCCGCGGGGCATGCTGCAGCGGGACTCGTCGCCACCGCCTCTGGAGGCAGGCCGCCGCCGCCTCCCCCCATCCCGCTCGCCATGCCTTCTGCTGCGCCCCTTGTCCCTGCCCCACACAATCCAAACGTACCTAAAGCATGCAAGGCCCTTCTTCCGAACTTCCGAACCCTTGAACCCTACTGCAGGCGCCAGCGCCCGCGCCGCGGTGACGCGGGAGCTGACGCAGCGGCCGCGGGTGGCGGCCGTGCGCGCGGCCTTCGACGCCGTGGTGCGCGGCGCGTACGCCCGCAGCGGCGCGGGCCCCGAGGGCGTCACAGGTGGGCCCGATTCCAGGCTGCTCCCTACCCCATTTCTGTGCATTTTGGGGTTTTCTGTCTGCGCTGGGGTCATGCAAGTCGATAAGCTTCGCTGGCCCGCGTTGGAGCTCGTGCGCAACTGCAGCTGCTGTTCGGCGGCTTCCAGCAGCAGCGCGCGACCCTGGCGGCCTCAGGAGACACACGCCCTGCATCGCATCTTGCCTGCCAGCACACGGGGTTAAGCGGTTGCCATGTTGGTGTCGTCCTTGTGAGACAGACCTGTGCTGTGGTCCTGCCAATTGACCCTGACTCTGTGCGCGCCGTGCAGAGCAGCAGATGGTGGACATGGTGGAACGCATCCTGCGGGAGTCTGCCAGCGTGCTCAGCGGCAGCGGCGTCGCCAGCCCCGGAGCGGACGGCCGGACACAGCACGTGGGCTTGCAGACGTCGCTGCGGCATCGCTGCAGACCCTGCCAGCTGATGCACATATGTGAAGGACCAGACATAGTTCAAACGAGATGTGTGTGGGTGTGTGTGTGTGTTGCAGGAGCCGTTACCACCTGGATTGGCGGGCCTGGTGGAGAGCTACGCGGGGCCGGACACCCTGCAGCGCATCTGCGCCAACTACGCCGCCGCCAGCAATAGGTGCTCGTACCTGCAGCCTGGCAGCCATGCCGCCGAACAGGGTGGTGACTGTTGCATCGTCAGGGGCGCCTGGGCCCCACAGCCGCACCAGCTGGGCGGCCAACTGCATGCGAGCGGCAGCGGCATGGACCCCTCACAGATGAGAATCGCAATGTGCCCTGTACGATGTGCTCGTCTACAGCCAGTTGCATGCAGTCCGACTTAGGCGCCACTGCGCCTGCAGGAGCCGGAAGCGCAGCATAGATGTGCTTGAGCTGCTGTCCGGCCGCTCGGCGCTGGACGCCTCGTCGCCCCCGCAGCCGCCGCCGCCGCCGCCGCGGGGTGGGAAGGGCAGGCCGCCCCAGGGTGGCCGCACGCCCCGCAGCCGCTCCAGCACCTGGGCCACCCCGTTCTCGCGCTCGTCAAGGCAGGCCCCTTTTGTCGCAATGATGTGCCTAACACCCGCGACCACCTGCACAAGTCCCCAACAGACAGTCAATGACACCACCGTGCTGTGCATGTGTTAGTTTCCCGACACCTGTTCCCTGCGATGCGCGACCTCCTGTCAGGAGGCACCAGCAACTGTTCACTGCAGGCTTGACCAGCACCTGGTTGAACATGCGCTGTCCATTTTTCTCTGCTACCTGCCAGCGCTTCACAGCAAGCTGCCAAACCCTGACTGCAGGACCATGACGGACGCCGAGTTCACGACGCCGCCCAGCTCGCCGGGGAGCCCCCCCGCAGCGGTGTCCTTCGCCGAGCGGCGCCTGCAGCGCGCCAAGTCCTCGGGACTCTCGAGCGTGCGCAGCGGCGGGAACGCGTCCATGAGCGGCGCCCTGGCCGCGACCGCCGGCAGCGCGAGCCTCGGCGACATGCGCGGCTACGAAGACAGCGGCCTGCACTCATCATCGCACTCGGCAGGCGCGCTTGGTGATGCTGTTGACGCCCCCCCTGTGCTGCCTTGATGGTATCATGTGGTCCAGTCTGCCTACAAGTGGAACGATCAGAGGCAAATGATAGCCTACTGGCCGCATCCCAAGTCCAGTCTATCAGCACGCCTGCGCATGGGCTGTGGTGCAGAGCGCCTTGCAAGGTTTGTGGCGCTTGCACCAACTCCACTGACCCTGGGCATGGTTCTTGACGTGGTAAGGCCGGCCATCACACTGCCGTCACTCACGCTGCAGGGCTGGCGAACGGGGACTCTGGGCCGCTGCCGGGCCGCCTGCAGCACGCAGACTCGTTGGGCGAGCGCTACAGGGCCGCCGACTCCGAGGCCCCCTACAGGGCCGCAGACTTCCGCCGCAACTCCCACGGCCGCACCACACTCGCCGGCTACGCCGCCAGCAGCAGCTACAGCGGCAGCAGCTCGCAGAGCGGCGACTCCAGCATCCCTGACCAAGCAGCAGGTGGGACCTTGGATGTGTTGTGTCGGCCATGGGCACAAGTTGCTGCCACTTTCCGCGTCTTCGCACTCGGCCAGTGAGCGTCAAGCGCCTGCTGTGGTTGACTATGTACTGCGCATGCTCTGCGCCTGGCTCCCTTTGTCCTGCAAGACCCGCAATGGCATTTTTCTGTGCACACTGTCAACCTCAAGAGCTTCACGACGCGACTGCCGTCCTCGTATCGGCAGGTTTCTCAGCTGCTCTGACCCTGCGCTGCGCTGTCGCCTGCAGTGACGCGGCTGAAAGAGGTGCAGTCGGCGGCGGACGCGGCGGCGACCACGATGCGGCGGGAGGTGGCGGCTGAGGTGAAGCCGCCGCCGCGCACCGACCCCAAGATCGCCGTCATGAACCTCGTGCAGGTGCCGGTCCTTTCCTCGCACCCCTGCCCAGGCTCCAGTACTCCTGTGGCGCATTTGGGTCTGAGCTCAGGAGCATGGCGGTCGCATGCCTGCGTTCAGTGCTTTGCAGCTCTGCGTGTGGCATGGGTCCCCCTGGTATCGTGCTTCACGCTCGCTCGTGGCCGAACACACACGCATCACGAGGCCATACATCGCCCCGTGACAGCATGACTGTTTGCGCAGGACATCGTCATCCGGCTGTACGTGACGACCTTCATCAAGACGCTGCTGATCTTCATGCTGGTCACGCTCAACCTCTTCATCATCGCCATCTTCTACTACAGGTGCCAACACCATCATCCATGAACAAACTGCGTAGAAAATTGCTGCTGGAGGTGTCCTCATCATTGGGCAAGGAGCAATTACCACAACATCACAGCGCGCAGCCGATTCGAAAATACCAATTGAACATGCATCAAGCATACCCTCAAGTCAAATTGAATGCAGCGCCTCGCCTCTCCAACAAGCACTGTGGGCGGTTCATGACGCCAAATCCAGATGCGCGTTCCCTGCAGGGTGCACATCACAATCGAGGCGTCGCTGGCGATCGCCACGGGCTTCAACCTGTTCTGCGTGGTCGTGGCGATTGTTTACATCATCACCCTGAAGGTGGACCCCGAGGACTTCAGGTGGCTGCAGCCCAAGCCCAAGGAGCCCAGGGACGGCGCCGAGGGGAAGGTGCGCGGCGCGAGGAGGCTGAAACAGCACACCAGCTGTCTTGAGGACATTTTGGCGTCCTGCTGGGCTGCTCCTGGCAGCAATCGGTTGGTGGCGCTGACAGCGTCAAGCATCAGGTGGCCGCAAGCAGGTTTTCGACCAGTAGAGCATGGCTCCCGAGGGGCCGGCTTGCTGCTTCGGCAGCCCCAACCGTAACAGACTCTCACAGCAGCACCGTGGTGCGCTTTGCAAGTGGACGGAGTGTGATGTTGCGGCATGCTGCTGCCGCAGGGCGGGGAGAGCGCCGAGCGGCTGCTGAAGGCGGCCACCGACGCGGCGCCGGCCAGCCTGCAGCCGATGCTGGCGTCCGTCGCGGCGCGAATCAAGACCAAGCCGGCGGACATCGACACCGACGGCACCTCCGACTCGGTCGCCGCTGAAGGGTGGGTCCATTGCTGTCTCCTGGATGCGGAGTCGTTCCGTCTTCACACCTGTTTTCAGGCGCTGTCTTACACCAGCCGCCGGGACTGGCGACGCCTGTGCAGCCGCTGCGACAGCAGCTGAACTTGCAATTGCACCTGTCACCAGCTAAAACGAGGAGGAGGCGCCGGCGGTTCTACGGATTGACACACAGTCCATACCTCCGCTTATGACTTTTTGTGCTCTGCCTGCCGCAGCTCGGAGTCGGACTGGAGCACGGCGGACGAGGAGGAGGGCGGCGGCGGGCGGCGCTGGCAGCCGGGCGTCGGCTTCACGCCCCGCAGGCGCCGCTCCATGGGTGCGGCTTCCAGCTTCCCCCCACCTGCCAGGGCGCCCTGCGCGTCGCAGTCGTAGGGTGGCTGACATGCTCACCTGAAGCGGCATCTGTTGCTCTTGTCGGACCAAATGATTTGACAGTGCCCTAATCTCAGCAGCGGCTGACCCCTCCATGCAGGGTTGCTTGGACATAACATTCATGCAGAGTCGAACAAGCGCCGAGACGTGTTGCCGCGTGCTGCAGGGCTGGCGCGCCTGAGCGGCAGGCCGCGCGCCGGGGCGCGGGCGCGGCGGCCCGCCCCTGTAGCGGCCGTGGCGGCCGGGCCGTCGAAGGTGAAGGAGAGCGCGCAGAAGATCTGGGGCATCGTCGGCCGGGTGCGACGCTCACCCCTGAGAACGACTCTGACCGGCTGCAAACGAGAACAGAGAATGTGTTGACCAGCGGGACTCTAGGTATTCTGCAGTGCCCATATTGAGCGCAACACATGCTGTGCTCCTCCGGCCGCTTCGCCGCATCTAGTGCATGGTGTGCGGCGCAGATGGCGGGCTTCGACGGGGGCCAGGGGCAGGGGCAGCAGCAACAGGAGGGCGGAGCTGGCGGCGCCGAAATTCACGCCTCCCCCGGCAGCGTGCGCTACGGGGTGGGCGGCATGGCGCGCGCCGGCAGCGGCGCGCTGCCGTCCGACGACGGCGTCCCGATGGCCGACAGCCGCCGCGCGCTGTACAGGTGCGGCTGCTGCCGGTTGCTCAGACCACACGCGTGTGCGGCTTTGGGCGGCGTCTGTGCCGGTGGATGTGCTGCTGAAGTCACATCAGATCAGGCACATTCCCCTCGCTTTTCTCTTCTGCTTGGCGTTTCAGCTTAGAGCTGTCAAAGCCGCCACATGAAACGTGCACATGGGCAGCACAAGGTGCTCTGTGTCACGATCAATCCCTGCTTGACCCTGGTGCAGGGACGCGCTGCCGGGCAGCCCTCTGCGCCAGTCGCAGTCGGCACAGGCCAGGCAAGTGACGTGCCTGTCGCTTCCATCTCAGCACACTTTGGTGCTGTTGAGCTTTGCGAGTTCGTGGCGTCTGTTGAGACACCCTGCTGTGGCTCGTACGCCTGTGGCTGGCTGGCGGCTGCTGTACCTGTGGGGTGTCAACTGTGTTGCTCAAAGGACATGCAGGCGACTGCCCTGCAGTGCAGACAGCTTGGTGAGCGGTGTCATTGCAGGGCGGCCGTGCTGAGGCTGCGGATGACTGTGGTTGCAGGGACAGCGGGCGGCCATACGCAGACATGGTGTAAATGACCAGCGTGTTCTGCGGCTGTCTCCGTCACACCATGGCAGCAGCTGAGTGGCGGCGCTGTTGAACGGTGCGGCGTCGCCTGAACAGTTGCCAGGTGTGCTTTCGATACACTTGGCGTGACCGAGGTGACCGACAGCTGCCAGCGTCACCTGGTACCTACCTGCGTGATGCAGTACAGCGGCACGCGGGCGTCCGTAGATAGCCTCGCCTTTATGCAATACTGCAATCTCACGATCTCAGGGTTTAGAGGCCACCCGCTGCCCCGGCCACCAGCCGCACGTCACCCTCAATCATCATCAAACAGTCCGCGCTGTGATCAACGTGCTGGCTGGCGAACTCCTCGCATCGGCTGCTTCGGTTTTGACACATCGCGGCCAACACACCGGCAAGGTGAGACACTCCATTGGCGACGTCCTGGGCCAACACGTCCTGTAACGGCAACAACTCATGCGCGGGGTGGCACGAGCCCCACACGGCCTGAACAGCGTGCCTGTTCAACGTCTTGCAAAGCTTGCTCAGAAGGTCAACGATAGGGTGTCGGTTGAGCGGGCCGGGGCGTCATGGGCTGCGCCCTCTAACACAAGTGCAGCCGCTGCTACGGCATGTTTTTCGAGGGTGCAACCATTGATCTTTGTTCGGAACGCCCACATGCGCAGTCTATCAATCACGTGGCGTGCAGCATGCCCGGTGTTGGCGGCAAACGGGGGCTCTTTGCCCCGAGCGAAGTATTCCGCGCTTGAGCTTGTCAGACACCAGCACGCCTGTGCAGCCTCGTCTGCCCGCCGCGATCGCGCAGTGCAGCCCCGCAAAGTAAACAGTGCAGCTTTGCAACGCTTCTATGTGGTCTGCATGCGTGCCAAACCGTCGCCAGACGGTTTGCTCCATGCTTTGGCTGACCAGCCCAGCCACCTCAGCAGTTGCTGATGTCACTCGGGTGACCGTGAATGTGTTACGGCCGCGTACATCATGTGTATGCCTGCATGGCAACGGCCAAGGATGCTCAACAGACGCAAAGAGACTCATGTGAGCTGTCCTGCGCTGTGCAGGGCGTGCGAGCGCTTCGGAACTGAGCTCCAGAGCCTGGTACTGGAAAACCCACCGCGACTACACCGCCGGCCTGCTCCGTTACAGCCGCACCTACCTTAGTAGCCCGCTCTGATCATCAGCACAGCCAGCATGCAGTCTGCCGGCGCGCCGGCCGCGTTCTGGGGCGCCTTCGGCGCAGCGGAGATGCACACCGGCGCCACCTCAGGCGCCGCGCCCACGGAAGCCGTCCAGCAGGCGGTCGCGCCGCCGGCAGCCAGCCCCGCAGCATCCCAGTGCAGCAGCCCCACCAGGCAGTCGCCGCGCCGCCGGCTGTCCGGCCTGTTCAGCAAGCTGGCGCTGCTGTCGGTCGTCATGCTCGCGGCGGCGCCCACAGCCACAGCCTGCCGCCACGGCACGCACGCAGCGGAGCACGACGCTCTGGACCAGCACAGCGCGGCCCGCCGGCTGCGGCAGGCCGCCGGCCCCAAGCCCGCCACCGTCGACTACAGCGCCGCGGTGCAGCTGGCGACGGCCAACAACGTCGCGAACCAGCCCCAGGGCCGCAGGACCCTCACCGCGCCCCGCACCTGCGCCTACGACGACGACGCGGAGGCCTCCCCGGAAGCAGAGGTGCGGCAGCTTCTGAGGTTTGCAACAGGCTATGGACAGCCATACCCCTTGCTGCTGCTTTGGGGTTGAATGCCGCGCAGTGTGATCACGCAGTGAACCGCAGTGTAGGGGTCTGGGGCGACTTTTCACGGGCAGGCCAAAACGTGCAGCTGTGCACCGATGCCGTATCAGCAGCAGGCTTGTGACGCCACGGCCACCGGGCAGTGCGCATGTTGCACAGTACTCAGAACGTAACACTCACATTGGTTGTTGTGCCTGGATGCAGGCGGAGCTGCAGCCCCGCATCCAGCAGCTGAACGCAAACGGCGCCGGCCGGGCGGTCACAACCAACATCAACCTGTACTTCCACGTCATCTGTGCCAGTGCGTCGCTGCTGCTGCTGCTGCTGCTGCTCACAGCACTCACCCCGCTGCGGCGCCGCTCACGTCGCTGATTGTACACTTGCCACTGCACGCTGCTTGCAGCAAACAGCAGCGGTCCAGCGTGTGCACAGGCTCGTTGCAGCTCAGTTGTGTGTGCGTGGGTTGCTATTCTGATTCAATCTGTCGGGCAATAAGCAGCCCGCCCGTTGTCAAGAGTGCCTCCTCACGCGCCTTCTGACTGGCCGCAGGCGACTTCAGCGGCTGCGACTACGTCACGCCGACGATGATCAGCAACCAGGTCACCGTGCTGAACCAGGCGTTTGCCCCCTCCAACTTCAACTTCCAGCTGGCCACCACGGACTACACCAACAACACCGCCTGGTGCGCGCCCCAGCCTGCCCTGTTCCAGCAGGGTGTGCAGGGTAGCACGGATACCGGAGGGGCCGACACGGTACCCACAGCCTGGTGTTGCAGTGCCAAATGTACCGCAGCGTCCATGTGCAACTCCAGCGAAGTCTCCAGTGCATGAAATCAGGTTCATGCCTCCCGCAGGTACCCGCTGGACATCTTCTCGCAGGGCGCCAGCGACATGAGGAACCTGCTGCACCGGGGCAGCGCCGCCGACCTCAACATCTACATCACCCCGCTGAACAATGGCGGCATCATCGGGTGCGCTCCCAGCACGCGCACCTCTCAGGCATCTGCTGGTCAGTGCAGCTCGGCCACACAGGACAGCCTGAGCGGCAGCTACTCGGCGGCAGCGCGAGGACCCGCCTGCAGCAGGCGCGCTCCGGGACTCAGGAGGAAGGCGCAGGACGCAGGGGGGCGAGGGGGTGAATCTGAATTTAAACAGGACAGGTGCTGATTGGTGGCGGTTCCTGTGCTGCAGGGTGTCCACCAACCCGTGGTACGGCGGCGGCGTTGGCTACGTGCCCCAGGACGGCCTCATCATCGACATGGGCACGCTGCCGGGCGCCTGGTACGGGGGCTACAACCTCGGCATGAACGCCGTCCACGAGGCCGGCCACTGGTGGGTGGCTGCGAGGCAACTGCATGGTGGATGCAACTGTGCAGCACAGGTCTGCGTTGGAAGCCCCTCATATATACATCCAGCTGCAAAGGAGACATGTGCATTGCCTCTGTGAGCTCTCAGTTTTGGACTCCAGAGTCGGGACCGCTGAGCTGCTCGATGTGCTTGCCCACCACAGGATGGGCCTGGCGCACGTGTTCAGCGGCGGCTGCTCCGAGTCGAACGACGGCTGCGACGACACCGCGCAGCAGTCCGGCGCCAACTACAACTGCTACCCCAAAGGCGCCACGCTGCCCAACAGCTGCCCCGGTCGCCCCGCCAACCAGCCGCAATTCGACCCCGTCAACAAGTGCGTGGCCTTCCACGGATATTAAGCTGCGTCCAAAGCAAACTTTGCAAAGTGCCCTGCGTCGTGACCTGTGCACGATGCCGGGGCTGATGACCCACTGGAGGATTTCTGACGCCCAGTGCCCCTGGTGTCCGCAGCTACATGGGGTACACGTACGACGGCTGCATGTGGGAGTTCACCGGCAACCAGACGACGCGCATGACCGCATCCTGGCAGGTGCTTCCACCTGCGCCTCGCCTTCCTGCTTCCCTTTGCAGCGTCGCACGGTGTTGTCACGCCGCCAGCCTGCGTAGCAGGGCAGATGGTCCATTTCATGCATCTGCCACCGCTGTCAGACTCCGCTGCTTGCCTAAACCCTCTGACCATGGGGCCTGTCCAACTCACAGGCGTTCCGGGCGTACGCGTACCAGCCGTATGTGGCGCCGACGCCCGCGCCCACGGCAGCCCCCACCAAGGCGCCCACCAAGGCGCCGACCAAGGCCCCGACGAAGGCGCCCACCACCGCGCCGACAACGGCACCGACGGCGCCGACATCAGACGCCCCGGCGCCGCCGCAGACGGTGGACGCCCCGCCGACGGCGGACTCGCAGGAGCAGTCCACCGGGGGCCTGGACCCCGTCCCCACGGCAGCGCCCACCAGGGCGCCGACGCAAAAGCCGACCAAGGCTCCGACGCCGCGGCCGACGCCGCGGCCGACGCCCAGACCGACGCCGCGGCCCACCCCGCGGCCGACGCCGCGGCCCACGCCACGGCCGACCCGCCGCTTCTTCTTCCGCGCCAAGCCCACGCCCAAGCCCACCAAGAAGAAGGTGCGCGACGTTCGGGGCTCTTGGTCTTGCTCTGAGACTGGTCAACATACGCCTGCTGCTGCAGCGCCAGAGCTGCGACCCCTGCAGCGGCTGCCCGACTGGTCGCCTGGGGGTACTGCCGTGCGGCTTGACTAAGAAAACTCGACAACATGTCCTGACATCGAAACGTCGCTTCCCACAGGCCACAGCACGGCGGAAGCTGCCCAAGGCGTGCGGCGGCAGGTGCGGCAAGAAGCCTACTGTGAAGCGCGGCTGACCACCGCTGCCGCTGCGCTGCAGCGGCGAACCCCCTCCCAGCCAGGCCGCTGATCCACAGACGGAGTTCCAATCCACACGCAGCGCCAGCAGACATCCAGATTAGACGTGCCAGCCGCGACGGCGGCGTTCACTAGGCGGTAGACAGCGAGATGCGCGGTCGATTCACCGCTCCATAGGCAGCTGACATTGGCAGTTGAGAATTACTTGGTAGCGGCACCTGCTCCTGGCAATTTTGCGTTGTGTTTAGCAGGGCTGGTCGGCCTCTGAGCCACTTGCAGGTCGCATCAGGCCGAACGTAGAATGTGACGAACAAGTAGATCCTTTGTTACCAGTTTTGGGCAGCCATGGTAGTTGGCAGACCTTGGTTATGCTCGTAGTGTGTGGCACCTTCAGACTGCCCGCGGTTTCCTCAGCTTCTGGTACAATTTGTGCACTTTGTTTTGGCATGCACCGGCGGTTTGCCGACATGCACCTGTTGCTGTTGCCGTGTGTCTCTGCATGATTACCGTGTATTGGTTGGAACAATACGTCTGCAAGCGGTAGGCAGTCTGGACTTTGAATATGAGAAGGGCACCACTGTTTCAACGGCGACATTTCCCGATTGCTCAGTAGGCAGCATACCATATACCACGTTCTAAAGCCACCAATCCAGAAGGGACACCAATGCCACCAAGAGATGGAAGCTCACGACCGCGCCTGCAGCTGGCTGCCCGACTGTTAGGTTGCGTCGCAGTTTCGGGTGTCTCGTCAGCCTGCAGTGGCAGTAGATACTCCACTGTGCAAAGCACCCGTTACCATAGCGGGCATCCCTTCTGAGCATCGCATTCATGCATTTGATCTCATTGCAAGTCTGAATCTGTTGAAGCCATATGGCTACTTCAGTCAGCTCACTGTGTGCTCATCGCGGCTGGCCGCGCTTGGTACGGTGCGGCACCGATCAAGCGGGGTGCGCACGCCTGCGGGCCGTGCACGCAGCGGGGCCGCCGCAGCTGCGCAACGACAGCAGCAGGCGGCGGCGGCTGCAGATGATGCGGTCTGATGTCCATCCCTCCAGCTTCGGAGATGCCAGTACGGGCCGTGCCCACCGGAACAATGCGGGCGCCGGCATGTGCGCCGCTTCAGCTGCATCGTCGGTGGCGCCGGCGGCGGAGGGGGCGCCAGCGCCTGACGGCGGCCGCAGCGGCGCGTCAGCGCTGGACCTCCCGAGCCTGGCCAGAGGGCTGCGCCGGGAGGCGGTGGACCTGCTGCGTGCCGCGGCGTGGGACGTGGATGAACTGGTGAAGGGCGCAATGGCGACCCTGCTGCAGAAGCCGGCCTATAACCCCCCTGAGGTGCAATGCAGCAGCTCCAGCACAGATGCTGCATCCTCTGTGCTGATGCGACCTGATTCGATAGCTGAGCCATGTTGTAGTGGCTGGAACATGCCCCATGCACCGCACGCCTGAACCTGCCACTGACATCAATGGGGGTTGCAGGTCAAGCACATGCGTCCTGACGATAGGCGACTGTGACGGCTGCTTGCAGGAGAGGCTGCCGGCGGCCTGGGCGCAGCAGGTGGATGCTGGGGAGGGGCGCCAGCTGGAACGGTGCGTCATTTGCATTGTGATAAACTGCACCAACAGGTCTTGATCGCACCTCATCACGACATGCAGAGTACAGGGGTCATGCCTGCACTTGTTTTCTTGTTGTCACATTTTGATGAACCTCCTCAGCTGAGTGTATCTGCCAAGTGAGGATGTGGATCTCATTGGCTGCCCTGGCCTTTCGTATCATGCACTCCCTGGACCCGCTGGGTGAAGGGTCACACTGCCCGCTGGCAGTCACAGCATGGCAAGACGTGGTGCTGCTGCATGCTGCAGGCTATACCAGACGGTGAAGCAGATCAACGCGCTGGAGGTCGGCATGCGCGCCCTGTCGGATGAGCAGCTGCAGGTGAGCTGCTGCGTCGCGCCTGTCCCTCATGCGCCTCGCCAGGGGGGGCCACCGGGTGCTCGTCTGCCGCTACTGTGCTGCTGCCAGCAAGCAGGAGCCCGAACATGCTGTCGGAAAGCTGCGGACCAGACCTGCGCTGTCATACACTGCAACGGGATGTGGTCGGAGTGTCCGCGCACCCAGCGTCCGGCGCCCAGCCCCTGGTGCTGCTCTCCAGGCAAAGACGCCGGGATTCCAGGCGCGCATCGCGGCGGGCGAGTCCCTGGACGCTCTCGTGCCGGAGGCGTTCGCGGTGGTGCGGGAGGCCTCGCGCCGGCTGCTGGGCATGCGCCACTTCGACGTGCAGCTGGTGAGGGTCAATCAGTGTGGTCGTCGTCCCTTTGGTTCCCTTTGGTTTCGCAATGCAGCTGCTGCCAAAGCAGGCTGCGCCCAGCCGACACGCTGCACTGCTGGCACGGCTTGTTCACGAAGTGCGACCACCAGCTGCACAGCTGCGCATCGTCGCACCACTGCCATGGACGCGTGCGCAGCCGGGGCATGGTTCCCAAAACGTCAACTCCCTCGGACCGGTGCAGGTGGGCGGCGTGGCGCTGCACCAGGGGCGCGTGGCGGAGATGAAGACGGGGGAGGGCAAGACCCTGGTCGCCACGCTGCCCGCGTACCTGCACGGGCTGACCGGCAGGGGGGTCCACATCGTGACCGTCAACGACTACCTCGCGCAGCGCGACGCCGCCTGGTGCGCCCCCTGCCACGAGTTCCCGTCGAATGCCCTCCTGTGTGGTGGCCGCATCATGGCAGCATGCGAGCAGACGGCCAAGCGAGGCAGAGGGGTTCTCAGCATCTGCAAACAGTGGTCGCTCCGCTACTTTGCATAAGCATGGTGTTTCGAAAGTCTTGTTTCGAGGTTTCATCACAGCCACAGGGGTATTTGTGGCTGCTGGTGTGCAGATGTGGTGGCATGTGCTGCAGGATCGGCAAGGTGTTCAGCTGGCTGGGGCTGTCGGTGGCGGCGGTGACGACGGAGGACCGGCGGGGGCGGGGCGGCGACACGGCGGCACGCCGTGAGAAGTTCGCCGCCGACATCACCTACGTCACAGGCCAGGAGCTCGCGTTTAGCTACCTGTTCGACAACTCCGACACCTGCCGAAGGCCGGACCAGCAGGTGCTGAACCGCATCGCAAGCTGTCTCCACATCTCACGATGTTGCACCTGCAGCAAGGCAACTGGGATTCAAATTTCTGCCTTGTCAGCGTTGAATGCATCAGGGTTTTGTGTGTTGACGCTCACCTGAGCTCAGGTTGCCGCACCATATGGTTGGGTGTAGTACCTCTGCACCATTTGCAGCTTGTGGGTATCACAAGCCAGGCTATCTGGGCAGAGCAGAGGCTAGCAGTTGACGCGAGTGCTGGTGTGGGCTTGCAGATGCTGGCGCGGCCGTTCTACTACGCGATCATCGACGAGGTGGACTCCATCCTGATCGACGACTGCCGCAACCCGCTGCGCGTGACGAGCACCTCGCAGCAGCCCCTGTGGCGCTTCCCCATCGCGGCGCAGGTGCGCGCCCCCTGGCCGCGCAGGACCGCCAAGCCGGGGCGTAGTCTCGGGAGCTGCTCGGCACCCGCCCGCAGCGTGGCAGTGCTTTGCTGTGCAAGCGCAGCGTCTGCGGCTGCACTGACGCTCGGCGCCGTGGTGCCGCCTCCAGGCGGCGGCCAGAGTCGCGGACAAGGAGCTCAAGCTGGACCGCCGCATGTGGACTGTGGAGATGTCTCCGGTCGCCGCTGCCCAGGCGGCGTTTGCGCTTCGTGAGTACAGCGTTGCAAATGCCCGTCAAACATAAGCTCATCAGCAGGCTCAGCTGACCTCAGTGTCAGCATTTGCACCGGGCGTGTGGGCTTCAGCGTGTGACGCAGCCGCGGCTGCACTCGCAGGCAGCCAGCTGTGGCGGCAGCGGGAGGCGGCGCGGCTGGCGGCCGAGGTTGCGGAGCTGCGGGGCCGGGAGCACGCGGCCGCCAACGCTGGCGGCCCGCCGGCGGATGCCGCCGTAGACAGGCAGAAGATCGCGCAGCTCGAGGTGGGTGCGGCGCATGGTTGAGGGCTGCGGCAGCTCTGTGTGACGCCGCTTGCCTGGAGCGCAGAACCAGCTGCGCCGAGATGGCACCAATATTCGAAAGCGAGCCTGGCATACTGTGGGAGACTGAGGCTGTGGCTCCGGGCAGAGATGCTGTGGCCTACCAGACAGTTCCCCTTACCCTTTGATATGCGCTTTATCAATGAGTGCGCGGTCTGGCAAGCAGTGCAGTGCAGTCATGTCCCCAGAATTCCCTGCAGGCAGAGCGGCGCTCATTCCTGCGGCCGCACCCCGACCCGCCGCCGGCGCCGTCCGACTACATGCCGACCGGCGACGAGCTGTGGGCGTACGACCAGGCGTGGGGGCCGGCGGTGGTGACGGCGCTCAAGGCACGGCACATCCTGCAAAAGTGCGTCACCTGTCTCTTGGCTCGTCCAGTTTGTTATTTGCGTCACATGTGCCCCGCCATTCCCATCGGCGATCGGCAGCGGCCGGCATCATGTTGTGCAAGGCTTCGCAAGTTGCATTTGTTGGCAGCTGCTTCCCATGACTGCTGCCAAGGAACTCTGGCTGCCGCTGGCTCCGAGCAGGGTGCAGTTCTTGTGCGGTAGTTTCCTCCATGTTTTCTCAGCTCAGGGTGACCTCCGAGAGCCCTGCACGACAGCAGACGCCAGACAGACCCACTGCTGTGCCCCGGGTGCACGGTTCAGAGCACGACTCCCAACGAAAAGCCATCAATTCCAATAAATCAACCCGCAGCCAACTGCCACCAGGGATCGGGAGTACATCATCCGGAGCGGCGCCGTGGAGATCATCGACCCCAACACGGGCCGCGTGCGGGAGGGCACGCGCTGGGAGAAGGGCCTGCACAACGCTATCGAGGCGAAGGAGGGGCTGCCGCTGAAGCCCACAGGGCGCACCTCCGCCTCGACCACCTTCCAGTCGTTCTTCGGCTTCTATGAGCGCCTTGCCGGCATGACGGTGAGCAGTGCTGCATTTGGGTTAGGGGTTAGGGTTTCATCGGCATGAAGCACGCCGCGTGAATGCCAAGCATGGCCTTCGTTGAGGGCTTGGCTGGCACCGGATTTGGGCATGTCACAAGCAAGCCATGGGCACACATGAGGATGCGTCTGTGCGGCTTGCAGGGCACGGCGGCAACAGAGACGGCGGAGTTCTACGACGTGTACGGCCTTGACGTGTTGAGAGTCCCGACCAACAAGCCCAGCCGCAGGGTGGATCGAGGCCGCTTTCTCTTTGTGAACCAAACCCGCAAGTACAGGCACCTGCTGAAAGAGGTGTGCATCCGCTGCCTTCCCTTCGTGATACACTAGGTAATTCTTGGCCTATTCGCATTCAGTTCTGCTTCTATCAGTGCAATTGTGTGTGGTTATCGCAATGATGCGACTGCCAGTGTGGTGCCCGAGCATGCTGCAGTGCACGGTGATTGCTGCTCCGACACAGCCTGCCAGTGCACAGGCAGTCAGGCCGGGTCCAACCGCGCATGTCGTGCTGGGTGTGGCACCCGGTGCTGGTCGTTGCCCACAGGTCGACGCGGCATTCTTCAAGGGCAGCGGGCAGCCGGTGCTGATTGGGACCTGCGACGTGGACGAGTCGGAGGAGGTGTCCAGGGCCTTGGAGGCCGCCAGGTAGTGTTCCATTGTCAGCAATTTGACAAAGACTTCCATAGCTATCGCAACATATTAGTAGCCTAAGTATTATATCACTGCTTTGTGCCTTTCGACTATCAGGTTTGTGCGTGTGCACTCTCACGGTCTGAACAGGGATGTGCGATGGTCACGTGCGTTCACAGCAGTGCCCAGTGTTGCCCAGCCGACCGGCTAACTGGCACCATTGAGTCTCGGCCTGCTGCCTGTGTGGCGCAGCCTGCCGCCACACCTGCGGTATGAACACAGCTGGCGCACCGTCAAGGAAGGGCTTGGAAGTATGCTGATTTGAGCGTGTGCCGCTGCCGTGCAGGTTCCCGCACCGGGTGCTGAACGCGCGGCCGGATGAGCATGCGCAGGAGTCGCAGGTCATCGCGCAGGCCGGCATGCCCGGCGCCATCACCATCGCCACCAACATGGCGGGTGCAAGCTGTTGCCTCGTCCCGCTGGGCCATAGGCCTGCTGCCCTCACAGCCGTTGCACGTGGCCAGTGGTCCAGTGCTGCACAACTCACTCCATGCAGCAACCCAGGTCCTCACGGACATCAGCTGCCAAGGCCACGTGAGGCTTGCCCAGCCTGCGGCAGGCGCCCTTCACGGGTAGCCACCTCCTTGTGTGCAGCTGTCAGCCGCCGTCGAACCCTGAACCCTGCAGGTCGCGGCACGGACATCCTGCTGGGCGGCAGCCCCAAGGGTTTGGCGCAGCTGGAGCTGGAGCGCCGGCTCCTGCCGCCGCTCACCGCCGGTGTGCTATACCCTAAAGCCTAGTGCTGCAGAATTCCCACAAGTTTTCGTTGTTCTGGTGGCTTTCGTTCGCCTGACCTCCGCCTGCCGGACGATGCCCCATGATTCGGAGCAGTGCAGCGGCCGGCTGTGGTTGACGTGCCGCTCAGCTGGTATGGGCGGGCTGGTCGTCCGGTAGAGGTTGTGTGCACAGCACGAGGGCTTGCAGGCGGTCACGCAGAGCTGCAAGAACCGTTCTAAAAATCCCATTGCACTTTAACACAGTGTAAGCTTGATTGTAGTTTCAAATAAACCTTCTATGTCAGATACAGTCTGTTGCATATAGTGGAACAGTGCCATCAGGACTGCACCCTGCAGGCAAGTGCAGCGGCCAGGCGATGACCGGTTTCCCGGAGCTGGACACGCCCGCCGCCATGGAGCGCCGCCTGCCGCCGCAGCTGCTGCGCGCGATGCAGACGGCTGAAGCCACGACCAGCGCCAGGTGGCTGTCACGTCTGTGATCGCGCCGCCTGCCCGCCGCAAGCCCGCAGCTCTGTGCGTTCTGCGGCAGGTCCTCGGCCACGGCATGCATGGGCGTGTGATCTGCGGTCTTCCAACTGCTAAGTCGCCAAGCCAGTTGATCGACGTGGGTCTGTGACACAGGGCGGAACGTAGCTGTACCATGGTTGGATGGTGTAATGCTGAAACACCGTAGACCGCCTCTTGCTTCATGTTGAGCAGGTACTTGGGTGACGCGGGGCTGGCGCCCGACCTGGCGCGCCACGTGCTGGGGCTTGTCATCGAGGAGGCCGAGGTGCTGCACGCGCGCGTCATGCTGGCGGCTTCTCTGGCAAGCGGGCAGGCGGCGGGCGGCGGCGGCGGCGGCGGTCCGGCAGCGGGAAGCGGCTCGCCGCAGGCGCAGTACGAGCAGCTGGCGCCGCTCGCAGACAGGATCCTCACAGAGTGGCAGTGCGTCCTTGCCAGTCTCGGCCTCCTGCTCTCGGCAATCGTAGTCGTGGTTCCGGCTGTTGCCAGACCTGTCCAAGACGGGCAGTGATCAGCAGGCGTGGATGTGCTGTACAGCTGACCGGACATGCCCTCCTCCCCTGGCAGCCGACGCTGCTGCGCAGCCACATGTGGCGTGTTGCGGGTGCTCACCTGGCTGAGCTGCCTGCACTTGGGGATCACAAGCGCTGAGGCCATGGCGCGCATTGCATGTGTATGCCATTCGCCTCAAACACGGCTCAAGCCAATAAGTTCTGTCGCGGCTGCAGAGAACGGGTGGAGGTGAGGCCTGAGAACCCGGAGCGCCGCGCGGCGCGGGGCCTCGACGGCCGGCCGCCGCTGCCGGGGGAGCGCTACACGCCGCTGGTGAGCAATTCAGATGCCTCTCTTCCACGGAATGTCGCTGATCACAACCTAACCTGCGAACCAGGCAGCAGCCTGCCAGCCTGCTGCTTGCAGTGGGGACCGCAGCTTGTGCCACATCTAACTTGTGGTCAGTGAAGTCATTCGCTGATGTTGTGGGTGGACAGCAGCTTGACGACCAAGCGAAGTGAACATTGGCCCCTTGCTTGAACGTTTCCTGACCTGCATGTGCAGGTGACCATCACCATGGTCGCGGCGGCGGTGCACCTGTGGCTGTGGATGGACGACAAGTGCCGCCGCCTCGCCGCAGCGGTGCGCTCTCTTGATCACAACAGCTGCAAAACTTGCTAGCATCTTGCTACCGGAAGCAGGCCCAGTCGGAGACAGCATCACGTGCAATTATGTAGTGGTGTCACAAGCCTATTTGTGCCTGCCAATTCGCACTTGGGTGTGGTGCATTGTTTTAGCTGTCTCTGGCTCTGCTGCTGCTGCTGGCGGCGGTGCTGCTACTGCCGGTGCTGCCTCGGCTGGTACTGATCATCATCATCGTCGCATCCCGGTGGAGGCAAAGCTTCTGTTTCGTCTGCACAGGTGCGACGGGATGGCGGCCTGTACGTCATTGGCACCTACCTGTTCGAGAGCGACCGGGTGGAGCTGCAGCTGTTCGGCCGTGCGGGCCGCCAGGTGCTGCCAGCCAGAATTTTGCCTTCATGAACGTGCTCAGGCAGTTCAGGGAAGGTGCAGGGTCGGCAGGACACCAGCCGGGTGGTCATCGCCTGAGGGCGCAGGCTGTCCTACACCTGCATGACTGGCGGCGGATGTCAGGTGCTGCCGCGCTGTCGCGCACTTGAAGCTGTCAACTGCGCGGCGTGACTGCGCCGCAGGGCGACCCGGGCAAGACGGTGTCGCTGTACAGCCTGGACGACCGGCGGCTGCAGACGAGCTCGTCTGTGATGAGGAGCGTGCAGGGCATGGTCGACCGTGCGTCTCTCCTGCAGCATCCCAGCAGCCACGCCTTCATGCTCTCTGTACAGCCTGTGGTCTCTGAGGCACCCTGACCATGCTGACTGTGCTTTGGCAGCGGCGACATGTTGTCAGGGGGCGCAAAGCCCGCTACACTTGACCGCATGCAATCAACACTACAGAAAGCGACCAGTCTGGACATGGAGTAAGACATGAGCGGAACCCCAGGCGTGCATTTCACCAACCCTATTGTCTGTTGTGTGGCGCTGCAGAGTGGAATGCCATACCCGATGAGGGCCTGGACAGCGAGATCATGGAGCGGCTGGTGGTGCGGCGCTACCGCGACGAGATCGCCAGCGTGTGGCGGGGGGCGCGCGACGTCACCCGGGAGTACGACGAGGTGCTGCTGATTGATTCATTCCGTTGAGGGTCACGACGATGATGGGTTCATTTTTCAATTGTTCGTCAACGAGCATGAGCGACCACTGTGTAATAGCTGTGTGTAGAGGGGTAGTTCCGCAGCAGGCCTCTCTGTCCCAGTGTGGCTGTGTATCGGGCGCTGATGCCGGGGGCACGCCTAGTGTCGTATGCAGCATGCCCAGCAGACGGTCAGATCAAGGTCGGACAAAGCTTGCAGTCTGCATGGCAGGTCAAGCGATGCCGAATGCCCGGAAGGGCAAAACTCCTGAAACTATCAGTCGATCAGCAGCAGTACAATCATCACCGCAGCTGAGTGAAAGTCTGTGTCGGACCACAAAGCATGTACCTGATGCGCAGGTGGTGGCCCCCTACAGGGCGCAGACGTACGCGCTGCGGCGGCAGCTGGTCGGCAGCAGCGCGCTCGACCGCTCGCGCCTCATGGGCTCCTACATCCAGGTGCGGCAGGCCGCACGGCAGCAGGGTTAGCTAGTCATAGGTCCCGCCGCCCACGGCGCTCTCTGCTTGAGGCCTTGCGGCATGGGGCCGCGGCCAGCGCTCCGTCGGTTGTCCTTGGACGGCCTCTGAACAGGCGCAGACTGTCATTGACGGCCTGTACCACAGAGGACGCTGCGTATGTTGCAATGCTGGGTCGCACTGCATACTGCCGCCCCCCCTGTGACTGCAGCCAACGGCAAGCCCCACGCCCCGAGCAAACGCTGACACTGCGCAGATGACGGTGGACGACCTGGTGGCGCGGCACATCGACCCCGCGCTGCCGCCGCGCCGCTGGCGGCTGGCGGTCGCGTGGGCGGGCAGCGGCGGCCCGCACCAGGCGCTGTCCGAGGCCCAGCTGGACCAGGTGAGTTACGTAAATCAGCCCTGCTGTTGTTGTGTGCGCAAGGTGCAGCACAGCGGCCTCGCTGGGTACGAGTACATGTCGCTGACGCATCTGGACACAGGCAGACAGGCAGACGGGCATGCCATCTTGAAGCCTGCACATGGCGGCAGCAGACCACTTGACAGAGCAGCCAGGCCGACGCAGCAGTGCTGTTGCACTGCCATGCAGCGTTTACCAGAGGGCCCTTCTCTGTGTGCTGCAGCACCGGGCCAGTGCCATAGATGACTGTGATGCGATGCGGCTCATATGCGGTGACATCCTCACTTGTTCCGCACTCACACTGCAGGCGACAGACGCAGCGGAAGCGGAGCTCAAGGCAGCGTCTGAGGCGCAGGCAGCGTGTGATGCCGAGTCGGATGCGCGGGTGAAGGCCGGCGCCGTCGCGCTGCTGCAGGAGGCCTTCGTGCAGCGGGTCGTCGCAGCCCACGACCGCAAGGTGGCCCTGTAGCAACACCACACGACTGACAGCTGAACGTGCATTCTTCAGCTGTCAGTCGTCAATTTTGTGGCACCCAGCGACCAGCACAGCAAGAGGCAAGGCAACTCGCAAGTGCAGAAACGCTCGGCTGCCAGAGTGATCCCGAGCCTACTCCTGCACCACAGCAGCTGCTTGTGTGGTGAGTGGTGTCTGCGTGTGTTGCAGAAAGCGGCGCGGGCGGCTCTGGATGCCCTGTACCACGAGGCAGACATGCGAGACGAAGCGGCAGCGAATCACCAGTTGGCGCTGGGGCCACTGGCAGCGGCACTGGAGTGAGTGTGATCAAAAACACTTCTCCTCTTTATGAAGTACTCTCAACCAGCACCGCCCTCCCACGCCTTGTTGCCACTGCATATGTTCACTCACGACAAGTGTTTTGGCGTGCATGACGGCTGCATCGCCTGCCATGGGTTGCCTGCCGGTTGTTCCCCACGCCGCAAACCGGGCACCCTAAACCCTACTCATGCGCACTGTGCGTCCGGCTGCAGTGCGGTGGCCAACCCGGTGGACGACCACTTCGAGGACGCCGCAGCGCTACAGGGTGCCGCGCGGCCGCCAGAGGCGACGCGGCAGCTGCAGGCGCGCTCGGGCTGCAGATTTGCACCTGGCTACATGTTCGTGGACCTTCCAGTTTCATTTTGCTGAATACTCATTGATGTGGTGATTGGCAATCCTGTCACAAGCGGGCTTTGACGCTGCAGATCGAGTACGGCGATGACGCTTCGCGCGAGCGGGTGCAGCAGGCGTACGCGCGGTATGAGGAGAACAGAGCAGACGACTGGGCTATGCCCCGGGTCGAGGTGCGCGCTGACCCCGTTCCCAGACACGCTAGCCCCGCTGTTGGACGCTGCCGACTGCTGGGGTTGCTTTGCTAGCAGCTGTCAGACTGGCCGCCTGTACCACATGCAGTTTGCAGACGACTGGTGCTGCAACGGCACATGTTGAAGACTCGTTGCTTCAGCATCCAGCGGGCACTGCAATGCTGCGGCACCAAAAATCATCTGGTAAAGCCTGCATCTTTCAGGCTGCAGGCTTCTTTGGCTTAGTCTCGGCTCGGGACCGAAACCGACGCGCTCCCGGGCATGCAGGTGGTGACGCCGGCGGGGATGGCGGAGGTGGCGGCGGCCCTGGAGCAGGACGGCCCGCTGCCGGACCCCACGCGGGGCGCCAGCCTGGGCGTGGCCCGCGCCGCCGGCCTCTCGGCCTTCCGCGCCATGCGCGGCGCCGTTCAGCGGCCGCGGCTCAGGGGAGGGTACGCCGCTCAGGTGTGTGGAGACTCTTCCAGCCGACCGTCCAATCACCAAATTCTTGCACAGAGCGTGTGATACTGGCGGGCAGGGTGTAGCAAAGAATCGTCTGCTGACCACTTCCCGGTAGGATGATGGTACTGCAAGCGTCAGCAAGTCGTGGAAAAGGTTGTTGCAGCGCTCCTGACGATACATCGATCACTATGGGGTCGATCACTTCGACTGATCATGCGTCTGTTGTTCAGGCGTCACGGCTGCGGGACCATCTGGGCGAGGCGCTGCTGGAGGCGTACGCGACCAAGCAGCAGGCGTGCTGCAGCGTCTACATGCGGCACGCCAGGTAGGCTGCCAACATGCCGAGTGCTGTTGTGCAGCAGCCGCACACGCCCGGCTGCCAGCGGTCTTCAGGGTGTGCTCAGCCGTATGCTAATCAGTACATAGTCATGGGACCATGTGATAGTCCTTGCAACCCAGCGGCCTGCGGCCGCATGAGAGCGACGCCCTGCGGTGCGGTCAGAGATACAGCCTGCCACGCATCGCTGCACTAAACCCTAAACCCCACGCAGGCTGGAGCACCCGGCGGAGGCGGCGGCGCTGTGGCGCGACTTCGAGCGCGGGGCGCTGCTGGAGACGCTGGACGAGGCGTGGTGCGAGTTCCTGTCGCAGCTGGACGGCCTGAAGGCCGCCACCGATATCAGGTCAGCGGGCGGCCGCACACCCTGAGAGACGCTGCTGCAGCTTGGCGCCTCCTGCTCTGTTCCCCTGGCGCACGCAGCCTGCCAGCCGACTGTCCAGTGTGCTGGAGGTCGCTCGCAACATCCCTGCCAGCGAAGCAGCATGGCCGCACATCGTGGCCACAAGTCAGCCGGCAGCCGCCCACGCCCCCCGCGTCCTCGCTGCAGGGCCTCCTCTGGACACCTGTAGAGATGCCCGCCTGTGCCCTCGCTGCAGGGCCTTCTCGGGGCGCACGCCCGTGGAGGAGTATGCGCTGGAGACGCGCTCGGCGTACGCGCGGCTGCTGACCGACTTCCGGCGGGAGGCGCTGGCGGCGCTGTTCCGGGGGGCCACGGCGCCGCCGGGGGTGTTCGGCCACTGAGCGGCGGCGGCAGCATAGCAGCTGCAGGGTTTCAGGGTTTGCAGACCTGTTGAAGTCACTGCGCTTCCTCAGGGACCGGAAAGTGTCGAAATATCACCAGTGGTTCGTGTCACTAAATGTGTCGTCAGCTCAGACTGTGCCGTGCTGATGCAAAACCGTTGGTGGGACCTGCGTGTGCACCGGCTTGTGGCTGAGCTGAGCCGCGCCAGCTGTCGTCGATCTCTGCCACGCTGACGCTAGCACACGCTGCGCCCCTAGATCCCTGTACGCTGCCGGTGCTGTGCTGACGGCGTGGATTGTGGCATCCCCACCAGCCCGGATCATGCCTGGCAGCGCCGCCACCTCTGCCCCACTGGTCAGCCGCGTGATGCCGCTGCCCACAGTGTCGCTGGCAGGACGACAGCGGTCTTGAAACACACCGCAGCTCCTACGCGCTCGTCAGGAAGCTGGACACTGAGCGAACCCAAGAGTGCAGGTGCGTGTCAGAGCATCACCAGAGTGCCCCGCGGACTCCATCTCGTGATGCTCGGAGGGACCGTGCATCAAGTCGAACGATGTGGCCTTGTCGCCGCTTATCCCAGGGAACCTGCTGACAGCAGTCATCCCGGTATGTCCTGTGTCGGCCTGTGGGCATCGACGCGGTTACTCCCAGCGGCAGTACAGCCCGGTGGCTGTACAGTACTGCTGTTGCTGACCGAACACATCACGCGCACAGCACTGCACCGCAGCGTGTGTAGATTGCGATTGCCCTAGTTTGTAAGGTGCAAGCTTGCCTTTGCGGTGCCTCCGGTCCTGCGATGCTAGATGGCTTGCGGCACGGCAGCCGGTATCATTATATTCCATGCCGCGTGAACTTCAGCCGACGAACCACGGGCACGCTTCACATGACGCGGTGAACCGCGGCTGAGTACGTTTTCAAGCCATCTCAGCGCTGAGGAGCCCCTGCACTTGGAAGCTCTGGATCTCGGCAAGCACCTGCAGCATCTGAGCGGCAAGCTGCGCTGGCTGCACGGCTGCACGCCGTGCAGGGTGCGCGCACCTGCGACGCGCCACCAGTTGCCCTGCAAACTTGGGTGGCGGCGGGCGCGCGGGCCCGGGCCCATGCCGGGCCGCAACGGCAGCCTCGGAACGCCGCTGCAGAACATTCCGGAGGAAGGAGCGCCCCTGAAAGCGCCTCTAGCAGGCGCGCAGCGCTCCCAGCATGCGCGGTCGACTGGCGAGGGGCGCGGCAGCGGCGGCAGGGAGAGCGGGCTGAAAGACTTCATATCGTTGGCGGCGGCCAAGCAGGCGGCCGCTGCAGCGCAGTCTATAGATGAAGATCTGGAGTCTCCACAGCCAGGTGGTGCCGTGTCGTGGCTGTCGCGGCGGCTGCAGTGGCCGGTGGTGCCAATCTACTCCGACGTTGGCACAGGCCACTGGTACGAATCGACGCTGCACTATGTCGCCATGACGGCAGCGCCTGCAGCTTGGGTGACCGGCCCATATGCCTTGTCGCGGCTCACCTGGGCGGGGGTGCCGGTTTTGGCTCTTGTGATTGCCTGCCACTTCTACTGCGCAATGCTCATGGCAGAGCTGCACACCTGGAACGTCGTCATCCGGCACACGCGCTACCGTGACCTCGGCAAGTCCATCTGGGGGTTGAAGGGCTTCCACCTGGTTTTCTGCCTGCAAAACTTCGGCGCGATGCTGGGCAACATACCCGTGGTGCTCTCGATCGCCATCTCCATGAAGACGCTCCACGCCTCACTGCATCCCGACAGCAACGTGCCCATCGCCTGGTGGCTGCTGCTGTACGGGCTGATACAGCTGTCGCTGTCGCAAATCCCGACGATGCACCACCTGCGCCACCTCAACGCGGCGGCAGTGGGCATGACGGCGGCCTGGAGCGTCATGAGCGCTGTGCAGTGCATTCACACGGGCCAGGCGTGGCGGCAGGCCGGCACAGCAGTCAGTTATGCACCAGCAGCAGAGTCGACAGTCATCAGAGTGCTCAGCGTGTTTGAAGCCCCGAGCATCTGGTCGTTCTCCCTCGCCAACGTGCTGCTGCCCGAGATACAGTCGGTGGTCAGGCCGCCAGCGGTGGCCAATGGCCGGAAGGGTTTTGGGGCGGCAGTCGTCTTTATGGGGGTCGCATACTCGCTGGTCTGCATTTCAGGCTACTGGGCATTTGGCAACGCCGTTAGTTCAGTGTTCACGGTGTCGCTGCCGGTGTCGCGCGGTTGGCTGTCCATCACGGCGCAGGTCCTGCTCATCGTGCAGTCCTGCATCAGCCTCCAGCTGTGGGCGCGACCAACCTTTGAAGTGATGGAATACCTACTGATCGACTACTTCACCACGGAGAAAGTCAACCTCATGAGCCCTAAGAACTGCCTCGCACGCTTCGGTGGGACAGGCGCGTACATCCTGTCCACCACCTACCTGGCGGGGCTGCTGCCTGCGGCGCTGGGCGACTGGGCGAACATTGTCGGCGCTCTGTGCTTCATTCCTCTGGACCTAGTGCTGCCGATGCTGCTGTGGAACTCGGTGCAGTCTCCTGCCCGCTGGCGGCGCATCGGCCACGTGCTGGTCTCGTGCATGTGGTGCCTGATCGCTGCGGCTGCGGTTTCGGCAGCAGTGTACCGCCTCGCCACCGTGGACAACCTGGACTTTTGGGCAGACGTCCAGGTATAGCAATCTTCGTTGCCGGTAGTTGGATAGGCACCATCCGAGTGCCCAAGCGGCTCTGCAGCAGCAGGGGTCAGGGGGACAACGGCAGGCATCAGTGTCGGCCACATGAAGTTTGATGCCACCAAGCGGAAGACGACGAAGCTCCCACATCAATGCCGGCTATCATCGGAAGCACGCCAACTCAGAGCCGGGGATGTGTGGGAGGAGGTCACATGTATGACAGTTTGCGTGCGTGGTTGCCTCAGGCTGCATGAAGCTGACGATTGCCATCATCAGGAACTGGCGTGGTCGAGCAATATGCTGTGCAGTCGTGACAAGATGCGCAGTACCACTGCATACCCAATGCAGCTGCCGTTCGTGGCTGCGGGTTGGGTGGGGTTCGTTCCGAACTATGTGAAGTGAGCACCTAGTCCATTGTGTTGCAGTATGGACCACCGCCAACAAGGGCACTCAGGTTGTGTGACGGCTGTTGATCACACCAAGATTGACTTGGGCTGTGGTCGATTGAGAGCTTTCTTTTAAAAATTGTTCTTCATTGCTTCTGCTGTAACATATCAGTGTGCTTGTGCGTGAAGGCTTGCCAATCCGGGCATGCTTGAATGCAGATCGCATGGCCCTCCTGCTGGAAGGTGATCAGTGCAGCGCACTTGCTCACTATCTGCTGCACTGAACGGCATGCTAGCTCGTTCTCTGATATCAGAATTGTACCGCAGCCGCTACCCGCACACCTGGAAGCTAGCTGCGGCGAGGCCTGTGTCTCCAACTTGCGATGCATGCGCCTGCTCTGTATCGCCCATTCGCAGGATTGCCAGAAGAACAGGCCCAATCTGCCCTGCTGTGCTGAAACTGGCCTCTGGCGCCATGCTTGTGAGCGGGTCTCCCGGAGACGCGCTCCTGCGGCTGGGCCAGCCGCAGGAGTGGCACTGTGCATGACAGTGTATGGGCAGCGCAGCCAATGTCACAGCCAACAGTGCTTTCCAATGATTCAAGCCATGTTGTACGTAAGACCCTGCCTCTTGAGTCGAAGACAGTCTGATCGCGGGTTGGGCTGCAAGCCGCAGACGTCAGCATCATCAGGTCGTCTCTGTCATATCGCTATTGATCGCTGCCCAATGAGACATGACCATCTGAGGGCAGCAGACATTCTCCACATATGAGCTGCTGCAGCTGGTGTGTCACATCGTACGCGTTCCAACGACACCTGGTCAACGCAGAATGTCAGAAACAGCAGTGCAATCCAACACTGGCCGACTGCATCCATCGATCTGGTACGGTAGCACAATCAGAAACACCACGTGCAGCGCATCGATACAGACATTTAGCGCAAGAATCTGGCACAGAATGGTTAACACTGCTACTTGAACACTGTCAATGATTGAAAGCCTGATTTTCTAGGCGTTCCTATGGCAGCGCGGCGCCCGCCCGGGCAGGCAGTACACTGATGAAGTTCGCCAGGTGAACTGCAGGATGGCCTCGCATATGAGCAGTGAACCCCACCTAGGCGCATCAATCACCGTTTTAAGTCCCTGCAGAAGCCTTCGGTAGTGCAGGGGTGGCCTGCGGGCAGTCACCTCCTCATTGCACCTGTTCGATGTGCAAGCATGTGTTTCCAGCCGTAATAGTTTTCAAGACAGCAAACGTTGCTGCAGGCTAATCAAGCTCAGTTATTGACGCTGATATACTCGTATACTCTTCAGCGCGCTATGCAACTACGATTTTGTTCCCGGCAGACCCCTGTTGTATGACTCACCTCACTCGTCCAGCACCACCTGCTATGTGTGTGACTGCAGCTGAAGCCGCCAGAGCACCGGCTGTCGCCGTGACAGACTCATGCCTTTGCGCTCTGGGAGCCTGGGCACCCCGCTGCAGGACATTCCGGAGGAGGGGACCCCCATCCTCCCGAAAGGACAGCCCAGCCAGCGGGATCGGCCGGCCGGCAACGGCGCAGACACCCGCAGCAGTTCCGGGGACAGCGGTTCAGCGGACGGAAGCCTCGCAGCAAAGGAAAGTACCGCAGCTGCAGCGAAGCAGGCAAGCGTCGGTGATGTAGAGGCGCCAGAGTCTGGCGGCGGTGGCGGCGGCAGGGGCTGGCGCTCTCGCCTGCACTGGCCGATGGTGCCCATCTACTCGGATGTGGGCACAGGTGGGTTTGCGCTCTGCAACCCAGGTGCCGTGTACGAGCCATGTAACGCCGTGGCACCCGGTCTGTCGGCCTCCGCATGCCGAATATATGCAGCGGTCGGCAGCTGCCTGACGCTGCGGCGCTGCATTGCTGGCAGGTCACTGGTGGGAGGCCACCCTGCACTACGTGGCCGCAACCGCGTCGCCTGCAGGTGGGCGCCAGTCGGGGGCACCTTTTCCACACACGATCGGCAGCTGTTCTGCTCGAGTGGCGCCTGTATGATGTGCTGTCGACAGCACATCATACAGGCAGACATGCTGCCGCTTCATGACAGGCAGTCGGCATGTTGATGATCACCTACCGTACCGCTGGGATGGTGCCCTTGCAGCTTGGCTGACCGGGCCGTACGCGATGGCCCAGCTCACCTGGGCGGCAGGCGTGCCGATACTGGCGCTGGTGCTGGCCTGCCACGCCTACTGCGCGATGCTCCTGGTGATGCGGCCCTGACAGTGCGATGCGGACATCGGTCGCAGCCCTTGAGCAATATGCTGTCGACGGTGCCTTCAGTCTGCTCGGCATCTCCGAGCGCTTCCGACATCAAGGCTGCGCTGCGCACAGGCAGAGCTGCACACCTGGAACAAAGTCATACGGCACACTCGCTACCGCGACCTGGGCAAGTCCATTTGGGGTGCGTTGAAGTGCGGCAACATGCCGAGCGCAGCGAACAATGAGGCTGCACAAAACATTGCTGCAGCTCAGCATCTGCTGTTGAGCGCTGTCAGTGACCCGATGCGTTCAAAAAAATAAAACAATTGAGTTTACAGTTTGGCCAATACAAAATCAATTAGGTACTGGATTTATTCGATTAGAAAAATTTATTCGAGAAAAAATAAGAAATTCAAACTTGTTTGTTGGTGCTGACAGCAAGCGCCCAATCAAGGTGCTCATCCAACCCCAGCCAGTGCCGCAGGGTTGAAGGGCTTCCACCTGGTGTTCTGCCTACAAAACTATGGCGCCATGCTGGGCACCATTCCCGTTGTGCTGTCGACGGCCATCGTCATGAAGTTGAGCTTCTTGGGTGCCCTCCTTCGCCTACGCAGCAAATTGCACATGCATGTGGTGTGATTCCGCCCATCATGGCTAACACTGCTTCGTGTACTTGCAGAGCCTCCACTCTTCCTTGTACCCCGACGGCAACGTTCCCATTGCTTGGTGGCTGCTAGCCTACGGCCTGGTCCAGCTGGCGTTGTCGCAAGTCCCAACGATGCACCACCTGCGCCACCTCAACGCCGCAGCGGCAGCCATGACAACGGCCTGGACGATCATAATGATCATCACGATCCTTCGGACAGGTGCGCTTGCAGCAGCCGCATAGTCCTGTGAAGTCTGCGCTGCCGCCTGGCGTGCTTCAGAAATAAGTCGACCGAGGGTGTCAACAGAGATTGCTATACTCCGGCGATGGCTTTACAAAACTGCTGTGCAGTAATGTCAAGTGTGACACCCTTCGTAGGTCAGGCAAATCGCCAGGCTGGCATGCAAGTGAGCTATGCGCAGCCGCCGGGCTCGCTGAGCACAAGAGCACTGGGCGTGTTTGAAGCGCCAAGCATCTGGTCGTTTTCCATTGCCAACGTGATGCTGCCAGAGGTGCGGAAATCATTCTGTAGCTCCCGCGCAAACAACATCGATGCGGACACACAGACTGACTCTTTTGAGCACAGTGCATGGCCGTTCACCTCCGATTTTGTCACCTGATGCAGATCCAGTCGGTGGTCAAGCCTCCGGCGGTCTCAAATGGCCGAAGGGCCTTCGCCGCAGCGCTCATATTCATCGGCACCTGCTACTCGCTCATCTGCCTCACAGGCTACTGGGTGCGGGCATCTCTTGGCAGCCTATTGTTCCAACACAGCGCCGTCGGCTGATGCATGGTGGCAGCTATGACCATGGTGGCGGCTGACGGCCTTCTGACCCCACTCGCAGGCCTTTGGCAATGCTGTTGGCCCCGTATTCACACTGTCAATCCCAGTGTCGCGGGGCTGGGCGGCCGTGACGCTGCAGGTGGTGCTCGTGGTGCAATGCTGCATCAGCCTGCAGCTGTGGGCGCGGTCAACGTGAGTGTGGCAGACCCAGTGCCGTGCAGTGCAGCGCTGCGCTGCGGCAGCTGCGGTCGTGTGCTGGCTTAATAACATGCGGGACGTTCATTGAGATGTGCAAAAGTGATGTCTTTCAGTGCCCCTGAACTGAATTCCTCGGTCATGTGCCATGCAGGTTCGAAGTGATGGAGTACCTGCTGGTAAAAGGCTGTGCATGGCTGCTCAAAACATGATGATGTTCAAGCGGCGCTGTAATCTGGCCCAGTGCCACAGTGTAGCTCCTTCAAAGGGTGGATGCTGTGAACACGAGCACAGTTGACATACATACACTTCTTGGGTGCAGATCGACTACTTCACGGCGGAGAAGATCAATCTGATGAGCCCGAAAAACTGCATCACGCGCCTGGTGAGCACTGCTGCTCGCTGTGCAGTCAGCATGGCAGCCATGATGCTGCGTCATGGCGCAGTTGCCGTGGTGGCCGGTTTTCACCAGAACCTGTGTGGCTGCAGGGCTGGACCGTAGTGTATGTCGCATCGACGACCTACCTGGCAGGGCTGCTGCCAGCGGCGTTAGGAGACTGGTCCAACCTCGTAGGCGCCACCTGCTACATTCCCCTGGTGAGCAAGCATGCGCCAAGCGCGAGGTGACGTCAGCTGCTTGACAGCGTCACACGCCGCACCCGCTATGGTGCCCTCTGACGCTCCTGTGCGTATCATGCCCTGACACTGACGCTGACGCTGGCGCATGCTGCTGGACGCCGCAGAACCTGGTGCTGCCGATGGTGATGTGGAACGCGGTGCAGCGGCCGCCGCGTTGGCGCCGCATCGGACACATGGTCCTGTCCGGCATCTGGGGCCTGGTGCGTCCAGCGTACGAGCGCTGTCGTTCCTGGTCTTGCCGCTCCAGCAGATGGTGACAAACTCACGGCGGCCCGCCCTCACATGCAACATGTGAAGCTCGCCATGCATGTGCTCCCCTGAAGCGTGCCACATGTGACGTTGCAGGTGTCCGTTGCAGCTATCGCAGCGGCCATCTACCGCCTGGCAGCTGTGGACGACCTGCAGTTTTGGGCGGATGTGCAGGTGTAGCTGCTGAGGCGGCGCCACAGTCCTGATGCGGCGTACCACTCGGGCTGCTGCCTGCTTCTAGCGGCATCGTCTCAGGGCAGTTGGTCACCAAACCTGATGACATGCTGATGCATGTACGAAGGGCAGGCGTCGGGAGCTCTAGAGGCGCAGCTTGCAGCTTTGCGCGGGCGGCTGCAGACGCATGGGATGGTTTCGGCGCCAGAGGTCGCAGCTGGGGCAGCAGCCCGGCTGCCGCCGTCAGGGCAGCTGCTGTGACACTGCACCTGCCTGATGCCGACGCCCAATGGCGTCTGGCATGCGGCCCACAGCCGAGAAGGCGCACACCCTGACTTGATTCAAACAGAAGTACAGCCGCTCACAAAACATAGTTCGCGCTGCAGCAGAGACGCGTGTCTCATGGGCTCTGCTGAGAGCGACCAGCTGCATGACACGCTTCTTGAAGCTGGTGAAGAAGTGCAAGCGAAGTTGGGTCACAAAATCCTCCCCGCACTGATTGCGCAGGGATGACTGATCGGCGATGGCCGGATGATATTTTCCTGCGCAGTACATACTTCAGTGTTTCACAGTTTGTTTGAGCCATACCATTGTCTGCGTGAGATGCGTGTTCTCTGTACAATCAGCAGCGCTGACGCTGGAAACAACGCAGCAGCCGGACGCAGGTCTGCCTGCTACTGTCCTGCCCGCTGGATACACAGCATGTGCAGCGTGTGACTTTGGCACGCAGCGACTTTCGCGTTGGTCCGGTGCTTCATCACTCTCCATGTAGTTTGCTTGGCTGCCGGCAGGCTCTCACGAAAGCGGCCCAACGCGACGCGGCAGCGAGACAGTGCAAGTTGTACCTCAGGTTTGCTCTACATCCAATGGCGAGGCAACCTAATGCGGGTGTCCAACGGAACACGTCCGTGACTGCAAATATGACAGAGGAACTCGCTCCATTTCAACAGCTTTGCAAGGGGCCAAGCCGGCATGTTGCTTCCGTCGCTGCTGACTCATGATGCTGGTCACAGGAGCACGCGTCCTGATCTGTGGGAGACACGAAGTGTTCCAGTAGCGGAGCTTTAAGCTTCAACGGAGTGCTCGGCGACGTGGGGCGTCGCCGAGCGACGCCGCTACGCCCCAGTGAGCTCCACACTATTGATAATGCAAGTGCTTGCCTTGCTGGTGAAGCCCATCTGACGCCGGCGCAACGACCGGCTGACCAGATGTGCAAGCTCGTTCACAACTGCCTAGCCTGGTGACAATCTGCGTACAGGCGAGGTCATGCCGGGGCGCAGCGCACACAGGGCCTGCAGCGCCAGCTTCAACACGCCGCTGCAGGACATCCCGGAGGACGGCACGCCCCTCAAACTATCCTTCCCACGGTCCCACAGCCAGGCCCACGCAGGCCCGGGCGGCAAGGGCGGGTGCAACAGCGGCGGCGGCCAGGGGGCCGACGGCGGCTTCAGGGACTTCCTGTCGGCTGCGGCAGCCCAGCAGCAGGCGGCCGCAGCGCAGCAGGCAACTGGCGGGGAGGACCCCGAGTCGGTGGAGCCCAGCGGCGTCGGCTCCTGGCTGTCGCGGCGGCTGCGGTGGCCGGTCGTGCCCATCTACTCCGACGTCGGCACAGGTCGGTCCCGCAGCACTCGGCAGCAGCATGCGAGAACCGGCCGGGCTGGGTGTCCCGACCGCCTGCCTGACACATGCTGCTGTGGCGCAGGCAACTGGTGGGAGGCGACCTGGCACTACGCCGCCATGACCGCTGCGCCCGCGGGTGCGCAGTCGCACGCGTGCATCTGTTCGGCCAACCATTTGTGGGCTTTCCTGAGCAGCGAACGTCCGCCACAACCATCGCTGCAGCCAGCAGGCCACTTGTCACACCGCCCTGGCATTGGCGTGTCGCAGCTTTCGTCACCGGGCCATATGCGCTGTCGCGCCTCACCTGGGCCGGTCTCCCGCTGCTGGCGATGATCCTGCTCAACCACTACTACTGCGCGATGCTCATGGTGGGCCCCGCTGACCACACACAGGCAGCCTGGCCAGGATGTTGCTGGGGACGCGACTGACACTGCATGCAGCACCCTTGGGAGCACCCGGTGTCTGATGAGTTGCCGCATGGCTGGGTGTGGTTCTTGGCTCAGCTCACTCTGCGCGGTCGTGCCGCAGGCGAAGCTGCACACCTGGAACGTGGTCATCCGGCACACGCGCTACCGCGACCTCGCCAAGTCCATCTGGGGTGCGGACGCGGAGCGAAAGCATGTTGACGCACACCGAGCATGCGTCAGCTGCTCAGGGCCCTCGCTTCGCTGGGCACATATCGCCTCTGCTATCAGTGTCAGCATGGCAGCGCGCCCGATTCCATGCACGTTCGTCATCACAGCTCTGCTGCAGGCTCAGCTCATGTGCAAATCTACAGGCCACGCTGTGATTCCTCGAGTGGCTGTGCTGCTGCAGGGATCAGGGGCTTCCACCTGGTGTTTTGCCTACAGAACTTTGGCGCGCTGCTGGGCGCCATCCCCATCGTGCTGTCAGTGGCCATCGTGCTCAAGGTGTTTGCGTTTTTGAAGCGTCTGCAGCTGAACACCCTGTTGGGTGCGGCGGCAGCATGGCACAGCAGCTGCACGTCCCACCAGCGGCGGCTGTCCGCTAGCCGCAGGCCTGCCGTCGGCGTCGCAGCCTGCCAGTGAAGCGCCTGCTGCGCGTGCTGCAGGGCCTCCACGCGTCCTTCCACCCCGGCGGCGACGTGCCCATCGGCTGGTGGCTGCTGGCGGTGGGCGCCATTGAGCTGGCGCTGTCGCAGGTGCCGTCCATGCACCACCTGCGCCACCTCAACGCCATCGCCGTGGGCATGACCGCCGTGTGGACGGCCATGGTCACCGTCGAGTGCTTCCAGAGCGGTGCGCGGCTCGTGCGCCCTGGCGCAAAGTAGTCAAATGCTGCAAGGAAACCCGGTTGAACCGGATCCGACCGGCTCCGGAGCTGGTCGGCGATGCCATGGTGCATCTTGTAGCTCACAACCCTGCGTGGGTATGCTGACCCTCTCGCCTGGCCATGCGCACAGGTCGGGCTGCGCGGCGGGCGGGCACCGACGTCAGCTTTGCGCTGGCGGCGGGGTCGCCCGGGACGAAGGCGCTGGGCGTGTTTGAGGCGACGGGCATCTTCTCGTATGCCATCGCCAACATGCTGCTGCCCGAGGTAGAGTACATGTACAGAGCCTGCGCAGCATGAGCTGAAGACGATGAAACCATGGGTTCCATATATACACTCGAAGTCTGCATGCTGCGCTGGTAGGCCGATCTGCACCGTTCCCTCGTGCCGCCTGATGGTGGGCCATTGGCCAATGCCCCCCATGCGCTGTGTCTGTGCCATGCAGATACAGTCGATAGTCAAGCCGCCGGCGGTGTCAAACGGCCGGAAGGGCTTCTCCGCAGCACTGGCCTTCATAGGAACCTCCTACCCGCTCATCTGTGTGGCGGGCTACTGGGTGCGTGAGACTTTCCTTTTGCATGGCGGTGTCGAACCCAGTGTGCACCATTGCCAGTGGACCACATGCACCACGCTCGCCATGCACGCAGCCTGCTAGAGACTGCGGTTGTGCGGCACCTCTGGTGAGCATTGCAGGCCCTGCTGGTCATTGTGCTGCGTTCAACGTGCAGGCGTTTGGCAATGCGGTCAACCCCGTGTTCACGCTGTCCCTGCCGCAGTCCACCGGCTGGAGGTCCATCACGCTGCAGGTCCTGCTGGTCGCGCAGTCGTGCATCAACTACCAGCTGTGGGCGCGCCCCACGTGAGCAGCACATGCACGCAGACCGGCATGTTTGAGCTGCCTACCTGCTGCTGGACGATGCAGTGTTGCACGAACTGGACACAATTGGGGATAGCAGGCTGACGCCAGCCCTGCATGTGCTGCGCAGGTTCGAGGTTTTAGAGTACCTGCTGGTGAGCCGCATGCAGGCTGCACTCGATGCTCAGTCTCCTGAGCAGACCGTCTGCCTTGGTTCAACTGGCTTTCCATCGCTGTTGGTGGCAACAGCCATGCACTGCACGAAGTGGTCAAAGGCTCATGGGTGCAGATGGACTACTGGACACTGGAGGAGGTCAATCTGATGAGCCCCTCGAACTGCCTCGCACGCCTGGTGGGTTGTTTGATGTGAGCAGACCTTAGTGCGTGGCATACTCACGGCTTCTTTGGTCTTGGTTGTCATCGAAGAGCCGCAGTTGACCTAAATTATGGCCTCCACTGTGGTCTGGCTGCAGGGCGGGACCAGCGTGTTCGTGCTCACCACCTGCTACCTGGCGGGGCTGCTGCCGGTGGCGCTGAGCGACTGGTCGAACATCGTCGGCGTCGTGTGCTACGTCCCCTTGGTACTGACTGCCATACCGCCGTGCATGTGTAACATTGCTTGCATTTATTGGCATGCCCTGCTGCCATGTGCAGTTTCCTGATGCAAACGACGCTGGCTGACCCGGAAGCAACACGTGGGTCAGACATCCAGCACACACCGCACGTCGGCACATGCAGAACCTGGTGCTGCCGATGCTGATGTGGAACGCGGTGCAGCGGCCGTCGCGCTGGCAGCGCGTCGGCCACATACTGCTGTCCAGCCTGTGGTGCCTGGTGAGCACTGGTAGTGACCCTGCAGCTACGTGCCACCTGTGCAAAGCTCGCCTGCGCTGGCCCGCAAAGCGCTCGGAGCTATGCTATGGTCGCCGCCTCTGGCCACCAGTTGCGCGGATGCCCAGCTACTTCTGCTCTCCCTCACGTCATGTACTGGACGCTGTGCAGGTCGGCATAGCAGCAGTCACGGCGGCAGTGTACCATCTGTCGACTGACGACATCTTTCATCATTTCTGGGAGGATGTGGAAGTATAGCAGGAGCGGAATCGCCCACAGATGCTGCACATAGCTGTCAAGATTGCTGCCGTGGATGCGCCGCCGGCGGCAGAGCGCCTGAGGGGAAGCTTCAGGCGAGGTTAGATACCAACTGAAAGTCAGCATTCAGTCAAATGCGTCATGCACTCTGCACGGCTGACGACCAACAGCAGACTGATGCTGGCTGCTGCAACTACTATTGTACTGCTAAACTAGCATCTGGACAAGAGAAGCTTGCGAAGACCCCAAGTATTGATGACTAAAGGTGGAATGATGTGTGGCGCCAGTTGTACATCTGGACTGAAATGTTGGCAACTGCAGAAGGACTGAGGCACCAGGTTCCTCCTGCCACATTCAGTAAAAATTTGCAAGCCATTCTGACTTCACTCTGTGGCATGTTGGCTAATCAAATATGCAGCGGCCGAATGCTGTTCAGTGCTGTAGCAGATCAAAGGGTGCAGCCCACAGCCCCACACAAAACACTTGAAGCAGGTGTCCAGAAGTCCCTCAAAGACCCAAAGTGCAGCAGCTGAGAGGCGTACATGTCGTTCTATGCAACTCGCCCTGCGCGGTGCAGCTGTGCCTCAACACCCGCAACGAGGCGGGCCCTCACTGTGCTGCACCGACTGCACGCCAAGGCGGCTTAATGGCCAACACCGCCGCAGCAACCCGCAGACACGTCCTCCCTGCTGGGCGGCGCCGGCTGCATATGTTCATGTTGATTCGATGGCCGTTCGATCACAGCCACTGCGGCGCCGCGAGGGACTCTGCCACCACCAGCCTCCCGCCGTCGGTCGCCGCCACGAACACGGCGCCGAAGGTGTCGCAGCGGCGCATGGACGCCTCGCCCGCCGCCACCGCCGCCGCCGCCGGCCCCGTCAGAAACCGGGACGTCCTGGCCACCGCGGGCTCCGGCGGCCCCCACGGCGCCCCCAGCTGCAGTCGCATCATCAGCACCGCATTGACACAAGCGTGAGCAGGAAGTTCGTGGAGCCGACGCACTTCCCGGTTTCGTGTCGCGCCCGGGCCTCAGGCTGTGCAGGCTTGGACCCGCAGCCCTTGCAGTCAGTGTCTCAGGATGCGGCCCATGTCATGCACTGGCCGCACTGGCCGTGCAATCCACATCAGCGCGTCGCAGGGGGCTGCCAGATGTCCGTAATGCGCACCCTGTTGGCGGCGGCGGCGGACAGCGCGGCGTGCGACCTCCTGGCAGCGTGCGGCGCCGCCAGCACGGCCGTCACGGCGCCGCGGCCGACGAAGAAGGCCTCCCAGGCCGTGTTCTTCGGCGGCGGCCCTGCAGTCAGTGGGCATTTCACTGTGTTGAACCGGCCCAGCATGCTTCAACGGATGCTGCAGGCAGCGCAGCGCAGCAGTTTGATGCCGCTGATACAACAGCCCCAAGGTCCTCGATCGTCAAGCTCCTACAAGACTGAAGGCTGCTGACTGATGCACTGCTCGCTGGGTCGCTGCTTGCTTTTGAACTTCAGCAAGGCAGCTTGGCCCCTGCTCACAGCTGCAGAATTGCAGGACTGCCGCTTGACACTCCGCTGTTTGCATGACCCACCTTCGGGGCTGTCGCCCGGCACGGCGTCCCACAGGAAGGCCCAGCCGTCCTCGCTCCCGCAGGTGATGTGGCGCCCGTCGGGCGAGAACGCGGCGCTGATGCGGGAGTCCCTGTCATGCGCAGCAGAAACGCTGTCAAAGCTGTCAATGAGGGCAGTCTGTCTCACGGTGGCCCAGCTTGCCACGTCTGGCACTTGCGCAGCTGTCGAGCAGCCACCACTGCCGATGCACTCAGCACACACGCCGAACGCCATTTGACAGGACGACTCGCACCCCAGGGTGGGCCCCTTGGCCTTGCAGGCCAGGCTGTAGCCGTCAAACAGCCGCAGCCGCGCGTCGCCGGAGGTGACCAGCAGCAGGCCGCCGCCGGCGGCGCTGCGGGCCAGCTTCCTGCTTCCGCTGCCGTCGCCCGCCGCCGGCTGGAACGCCAGGCCCGTCACCTTGCGCCCGCTCTTCGACTTGCCGCGCCTGTTCT
The DNA here is from genome assembly GCA_032358165.1 of Diplosphaera chodatii. Lineage (NCBI taxonomy): Eukaryota > Viridiplantae > Chlorophyta > Trebouxiophyceae > Prasiolales > Stichococcaceae > Diplosphaera > Diplosphaera chodatii. The sequence goes on from JAALGY010000031.1 coordinate 3,135,763, forward strand.
TCACGTCTGCAGCCACGCAGGCAGCAGTGCGGTGAGGCTGTCAGCAGGTGCCTGCCCGCCCAGCTGTCAAAGTGGCAATCAGGTACCCATGCATGGCAGTGTCAATGTCCATCAGCAATTCACGCTGGCAGCAGCGTCGGCCCTACCACCTTTTTGATCGGTGGCACTGGTACATGCACCCCAAACCCAGCAGAAAGTTCCGCAAAGCAGCAAGAGCTCCAGGGGAGCAACAAAGCAGCGCCCCACCGATCTGGGCCTCGTACTCCAGGTGGCCGGCGTCGTCCACGGCGTAGAAGCGGACCTTGCCCTTGAGCGTGCCCACCGCGGCCCTGCGCCCCCCGGGGGCCCACCCCGCAGCGGTCGCCATCTCGTGCACGTCGGCCGCATCCAGCACCCGCCGCTCCGCCACGCTCCACAGCCGCACCTGCCATCGAGACCGGGATGATCGGCGCTGTCCCAGCCACACCCAATCAAACCAGGGTCAGGCCACTGGCATTGGCCGGTCGGCTTGCGCCGCGGCGGCGCTGTGCCCGGACCCTGACTGTCGGCTCGAGGGCATCTGCGGCGTCCGCAGCTCTGCACGGCGCCAACTGTGGTGTGTTTCCCACAACAGCCAGTTTGTTTACGAAGAAATATTCATTCAAATACTTGATGGTATGGCAATGTAGTGTCAGAAAGGCGCACCTTGCCGTCCACCGAGGTGGACAGGAGCTGGGCGTCGTCGGCCGGGTTGAACTGCACCGCCGTGACCCAGTCCGTGTGCCTGCACGCCCACGACATGAGGGTCTGCCGCTGCGGCAGCGGCTCAGTTCCCCCGCCAGGCAGCGGCGGCGGAGGCCCAAGGCCAGGCGTCGAGCCCCAAGGTTCGTGCTTCAGCGGGCGGCCGGGGCGTCACAGCAGGCAGCAGGAAGCAGCGCACACGGCTGAGGTGTTTGCACCACCCTTTACACACGAACACGCACTTGAACACGCGCAGGCAGCCGGGGCGGCTGGGGTGCCACAGCCGCACGTCCCCGTCCATCGACCCGCTGGCCAGGAAGCCCGCCGCGCTCCACCCCAGCGACAGCACCTCCTGCGGCGCGAATGGAACGCGCTGACAGCGGCAGCGGCGCCTGCTCCAGCTGGTGTGCAGCGCCTGAGGAACCGCCGCCGGGTCCGGCCGGGCGCATGCTTATCAGCGCCTCCCGACTGCAGACGACGGCGCAGCATCCTATGACGGATCACCTTCCCGTGGCCCCGCCACTCCTGCGCCGGCGCCGCCTCGAACACCGGCACCGCCTCCATCGCGGGCAGCAGCACGCCCCGCGCCGCCGCCGCCGCCGCCTCGGCTACCGCCTGCAGGCACCAGGCGCCCGGCAGGCGTCACGCGCGGTACCCTGCCAGCCGACATAGCAGGGAGCATGGCACTGCTCCAGGAACACTTTCACGGCAGCGTTCAGCACTTCACAGCCATCGTGGTGCGCAGCTGTGCTGTGGCAAGCGTCCAGCGCCGTGGCACCGAGACTTTTGTTGCACACCTGGACCGAGTTGCGGTCCGGCAGCACCGCCCACAGACGCACCACCGCATCCTGCCCGCCGGTCGCCAGGTGGCCGCCGCTGGCGCTGAAGGCCGCCGCCCAGATCACCCCGGCATGCGCATCCAGCTCCTGCCGCAGGTGCGCAGCAGTTGAGCCAGCACCAAAAGCCGCTGACCCCCGACTGCAGCTGTTTGAAGGCGATCAGCACAGGTTGACTCAATGAGTACATGTGTATAGTTGTATCTAGTCACAAATAGGGTCATACCAAATGCAGGGGTAGTAGCGGATGGCGCGCCTGGACCAGGGCCAGGTCGGCGAGCTCCGTGTGCGCGCGCCCCCGGCGGTGCGTGGGCAGGCGGCCCCCCAGCGGCACGCCCCCCGCCGCCACCGCCGGCGCCGGCATCGCCTCCTCCTCGTCCTCCTGCAGCGGCAGATCCCAGGCTGTGGCTGCATTGGGCGGCAACGACGCCGCCGCATCTACATCGCACACTTGCAATGCGGACGTCCAGGCTGGCGCCTGAGAGCGCCGCACGCGCTCGCAGAAGCGGTTCTGATGGGACGCCGGCAGCGGGGCTGCGGACAGCGGCATTCCGCTCGTGCCTGGTCGTCCGCGTCGGAGCCCAGGCTGCGGGCGGATGCGGCGCGCAGCGCGGCCGCGGCCCCCACGGCGGGGGCGCCAGACTGCGCCGACAGCCGGCTGACCGTGCGCTGCTTGCGCGGCGACCCTGGGGCATCATGAACACCGCTAAACCCTAAACCCTTGCATGTCAGCTGGCACAGCAATCCAGCGTGCCCGCCAGCATGCCCCGCTGCACGCCAGCAGCTTACAGCAAGCATCCCCAGAGTGGCTGCCGGATCAGGCACTGCAGCCGCTACCACGGCAAAGGGCTGTGCGCCCACGGCTGATGCACAGAACAACCATGCAAACAAGCAAGACTGCTGTCTGCAGCTGCGGTGGCGCAGGCGGCGGCGCAGCGGGGGGAGGCACCTGTCTGCGGGGTGATGGGGCCGCTGGCTATGGTTTCTGACTCGTCCGAGGCCGCGCTGCCGCCCGAGATCCGGCTGACCGACTGCTTGAGGCCGGCCCAGCCGCCGCCGCCCTTGCCAAAGGTGTTGCCCTGCACCGCAGGTGACAGCTGAGTTGGAGGTGGGTGCTGCGAGCACCAGGTGACTACACCATGCAGCGCACATCTCGCACCCGCGACAGACGTTGTGGCGCCAGCGCTGCAGTGGTCGAGCGCGAATTGCGAATCTTTGAAAGAATAAAAATTGCGATGCGGACCGCACCTTGTTGGCTGTGGCAAAGGCCTTTTTGAACCAGGCGCCCGTTTTGCCGAGGGGCGCCTTGGGCGGCGACCCCGCAGGGCTGCCCCCGCCCGGCTCCTGGGTGGCTGGCCTGGCGCTGCAGGAGGACGCGAGCAAGCTCGTCAGTGGAAGCGGCCTCCAGCAGCAACTGCGCACCCTCTGCAAAGCTGCGCTTCTATGCCCTGAAAGCATGCTCTGGTGGTACTCGCATGTGATATGTCGAGCGCAACTGCGCGGGTGCCGCACAGACAATCTGCAGCCTCAGCGTTCCACAAACAGCGATGGTGGTATTCTGGAAGGTCAAGCCAAAGCCAGACCTAGACTTCCCACCTGGCATCCGCTTCTGTGGGCTGCTCCTCAGCACCCTGCGGTGTTGACGCAACGCTGCCGGCGGCGCTGCCGGCGATGCTGCCGTCCTCCTCATCGTCCCAGGAGTCATCCGACTGCGTCGCGTAGCTGGCGTCCTCCGAGAACTGGTCTTCCTGCATGGACCACGGCATGAGCTTGGTGCATCAGCGCTCAGGCAACACCAGACTCCTGGTCCGTCAACTGTAGCGCTGTCCCATGGTAGGCGCTGAGACATGCCTGCTGTATAGCTCCGGGCTGTTGGCCATCCTCCTCCAACACTGTGTCAGGCTTTGGTGGCATGCCTGTCGCCATACCGCCGCGTCACCGTGCCATCGATCAGCGTTCAGCAGCAGGTCCAAGAGCTGATATGCTGCAGGCAAAGTTGTGTCCAGACCGTCGCAATGACGTGGTAATGACCCTCCACGCACACTCGAGCAAGCAAGAGGCACCAGTGGCGTCAGACCGTGACCAGATCGTCTGTGAGCAAATGCTGGGTGTTCTCAGCTCGATTCTTTTGGGGTAGTCAGCTTGGAGAGTATCAACCATACACCACCTTGCTGTGCTACTGTTTCAAGACGGAGCACTTGTGGAAATGCTCGCGCGCTGCGATCACCAAATCGTGCACGTGGGCAACAGCAAGTACAAGCAAGCTCCCGCAGTGGCTCCATTGCAGCAGCCACTGTTTGACGCTGTCCAGCCGCAAAGTCAGAGCACGAACGCCTATAGTCACTCCTGTAAGACCAGTGTGATGCCTTGCATTCTTTTGTCCATTCAACTGTGCACCACCCACTGCACACTCCTGCGCAACAGGTGCAGACCAGCCATGTGCAGCGACAGGCCCACAGCTGCAGCAGGTGTGAACCAGGGTGATGGCAGGGCCTCAGGGAATGCACCCTCTGGCCCCTTCGTGGCAGGTGAGGGTGGGTGCCGCTGCACAGCCGAGGTCAGCAGCGGCCATGACCCACACCATGACCCACACCATGACCCACACGATGCTGCAGTGTTCGCACTGAGGTCTTGCTGCGTGCCTGCGAAGTGGGTTGGGTGCCACACTGCTAGAGCTCACAGTTTGTCGCCATGACTCCGTACAACAGGGACACAGGAGTGGCGGGTGGGGGATGGCGGCAGCGTGTCATCGGGCGCCGCTGAGCGGGCTGCTCTGCGGCACGAGGTCGCGCGCCTGGACAACGCCGTGGCGCACCTGGAGTCGTCCAACGCGGAGCTGCGGGCGGCCCTGGCGGAGGACCCCTCGGACACTGACTTCCGGGATGCAATCGGGGTGAGACTACTCGTTGCTGCCTGCCCAACCTCCACACCACGGTAACTTGCAAGCCTCGTCAAAGGGCTTTAGCCTTAATGATTGCATGAAGGTCCGCAGCCTTGAAAGCATGTTGCACCCCTCCATTTGCGGACGGCATGGTCAACATGAGTTGGGAAGCCTCCTGCCTGCCGCTGCAAGACGGTGCGAAGGATGCCCCTACCAACTCTGATCTGGCCTGCAGGAAAACATTGGCGTGATTGCCAAGTACCGTGCGCGGGTCGCAGCGCTGCGGGACGAGCTCGCCGCAAGCGGCGGCGCTGGCCACGACGCTGCTGATGCTTATCGGCAGCCTGCAGACACCTCGGAGAACCCAGGTGCGCCTCCAATACCGCACCCGCACCTAAACCCACCCTGCGTTCACGCCACAGCCGGAGGTGCTTGGCATCAGGGCAGCAGAGTTTGCACCTCAATGTATCTGGCTTTTTGCTGCAGGGCCGCCGAGAGCGCAGCAGACCGCACCTGGGCCACAGCCGCACAGCATGGGCATCGACAGCGCAGCTGATGACGCTGACAGACAACAGCCCACAGGTGAGGGTTTTGACTGACGTGCTGCCTGTGATGCCTGTCAAACCACTTGCCAACATGCCTAGCAGTCACCGCGTGCTTCTGCAGCCAGCAACGCACGGCTGCCTAGACAACGCGGCTTGTGCTGCACTGCAGCTGGCTCCAGCGCCGCAGCAGGTAGTCATGGCACCAGTCCAATGGATGTGAGCTGACGCAGCACCTCGCATGGCAGGAGCGTGATTGTACAAGGAGTTGCCGATGCCAATGCGCCAATGAGACAGCCCGACATGGTGTTATAGTATATCATACCGTTGAGTTCCGTAGCAAAGGTGCAACACATGCCCAGCTGTGCCATCCGGAAGCGTCTGCTGATTTACACACCCGGCAGTCACAGCTGGCTGATCACAGCAGGTCCGATCAGCACTCCGAGTCTGCCTTTCAAGTGTTACACCCCATTTGTTTCCACGACCTTCTCGACGATTGGCCCCCAATCAGCCTGGCCACAATCTGCCAGCACACTTCATTTGTGGCGCGGCCTAAGGCTAGCAAGAGGCTGCGGCCAGACTCTGCTCATGCAGACGTTGATACGTGCGCGCAGCCTGTGTCCTACACCCGGGCGGGGCCGCCAGACGGGAGGGCAGGTCCGGCCAGCGACCTGTGGGTCTGACTACTTCGCCGGACGCTTTTCGCCCATCAGAGCCGCTTGACGTCCGCCACGCCCAGGTGCAGCTGGTGGAAATGATTCCGGAGCTCTGTCGCGGGCCGTGGGTACAGCCTCGGCGCAGACGGTGATGTATGGAAAGGGCCGGGTTGGCGTTCCCTCGCATCGCGAGCACGGCGAGCAGGGGTAGCAGCCTCTGTGACTCGGGAGCAGCAATGGGTTTGAGGCTGAGCAACTTGGGTGACAGCTCGGTGGCAGCCTTCCGGCAGCCAGAGATCAAAGGCCCCAGCTAGCCGGCGGATGTTTGAGCACTGGAGTCGTTGTTTCTTACAGACACGCTCTGCTGCTGTTGCTGACGGACTCACTGGTCTCATGCAGCATCTGCCGATCAGGAGGTCATGCACGTTGCAGCGCTGACAAGCGCATAAGAGCATTGCCCGTGCTGCTGACCTGAGAGCCACCAGTACAATCGTCAGCACCGGGCCGGCTGATTCTGCGGGGTCAAGCACAGCTTAGCGTGTTACCGACAGCGCACGCGAGGCCTGGAGGCGGCCGCGAAGCGCCGGCTGCAAGTGCACTTACAGGCATCCACGTGGAGCCAGGCAATAGCATGTTGTGCGACTTGCATTATGTGCCACTGCCGCTCTCACCCCGCGCTTCGGCTATATCCAGCGATCGGCCTGCGGTGTTCAGCCGGCGCGCAGTCAGTTTCGGACGCTGAGTCCAGGGAGCCCTGCAGCGTGCAACTGATGGAGTGCTGCACAGTCACGCCCTGCAAGTAGGAGGTGAAATGCTCGTCTGGGCTGTCCCGCGGTGTGTTCTGAGCTTCAGAACATGTACTTGCATGTCCGCCTGCTACGATTGAGAACGATGTCACGTTGGGGCGTGGCGTTGGCCATGCATGTGTGCGCGCTCAGTGCACACTGAAAACCTTCCCATGTCATGATCGGTGTCTCGATGGACGCGGGGCACGACGCGACTAAGTTGTCAGGGAATGCACGCTTCACCGCTCGCGGGGCCGGCAAGACCTCAGAGCTCATCATGCTTGCAGGCGCGACCGCGTCCTGGGGGTCGTAACAGCGGCGGCAGCGTCGCAAAACACCCAGCGCAGCTGACCAGCGCCGCTGCACAGCCCACAGCTGCACCGAGCACATGGCGCAGCGCCTGGGCTGCCGCACAGCTCCCAGCAGCGGCTGCTAGCTGGCGGAAAGCGTGAGCAAGGAGCGCTCGAGGTGTGCGTCCTGCAGCCATGCCCGCGCTGGGCGGCCTACTTCGGAGGCAGGACGCCCCGTCGGGCTTCGTCGGCAGCGATCCGAACGCCGCGAGGCCCGCAGCGCTTGCGAACGGCCGCAGCCGCCTGGCGACCAAGTCAGACGCCGGCGGCGGCGGCGGCAATGGCGGCGGCCCCGCACAACAGCCTGACGCCTATGCTGCGGCGCTGTCGCGCTCCCCCTCGCAGCCGTCGCCGGCCGGCAACCACACCGGCAGCACCTCGGCTGCGGGCCCGCCGGGAGGCAATGCCAACGGCGGCGGCGGCGACTACATGGCGGCCATGGGCGGCGACTGGTGGAAGGCCTGGAACGCGATGCCCACCACTGCCCCTGGCACCGGCGCCGGCTCGCCCCAGGTGAGCGCCTGGTCATCACGTGACGTGCATCAGGCAGGTTGCGACTTTTGCTCGAAGTGGCTTTCTCCTGACTGCATACAAGCTGCATACCTGCAGCCCGCTCTGCCATCCAATACAAGACAGTGTAACGTATAAAGCATGATGTGTCAATGTTGGGCACTTCATGTCCAAATGAACACCATTGCAACCACCTCCACTACTTCCGCCAGCGCAATCATCCGCCCAGCATGAAAGCATGGTGTGCTCTGAATATGCAGGGGCCGTCGTCGCCGGCGAAGCCCCCCGGGGCGGCGGGCTTCGGCCCCTCCGGCCCGGCCGCCTTCCGCAGCAGCAGCCTGGGGAGCGCGGGCGTCGGCGGCCCGGGGCCCGCCGCCGAGGCGCCGCGGGAGGTGCTGGTGGTGGACCTGCCCCCGGGGGAGACGCCGCCCTCGTCCCGATCGCCCTCCCCGCCCGGCAGTGAGCAACATGTCACCACCCTGCGCGCATCCCGCTGCACATGCCTGGGAGTGCCCACCATTGATATCCATAACGTTTCCTGATGCAGCGCCTCCCAATCAGGCCCCTTACGCATGGTGCGAGAGCACTGCAGCTGCGGTACAGCTGTGGGATGCGTCCATGCCCCTGACACCGGTTGCAAATGTGACAAGCAGGCCTGCAAGGGCAGCCGCTGCCGGCGATGCCGGGCCGCAACTTCCGCTCGGCTTCGGCGGACCCGCGGGCGCGGCCGCCTCCAGAGCGCACCGGGTCGCCGGGCCTGAGCCGCGCGGGCGCGGCCGCGGCGGCGGCGGCGGCGCTGACCAACGGCAGCCGGCCGCACACCCCGCAGCAGACCCCGCCCCGCAGCCCGCGCTCTGCGCATGCAGGTCTGTCCGTGCCTGCACTTTCAGTGGAGCTGCTGGATACTAAAACTGCAGCGCGAAGCATGACTGCTGCAGTGCTGCCCGGCCAGCATGATCAGCCAGCACGAGCGGGCGCTGAGAAGTCCTCACTTGGTAGCACCCGTTTGCTACGAACACAGTGATCCACAGCCCTTTCAAGCTGTCATCTTACATCGTGTCAGCAATGCTGATACTCTCGTGGCTTTGGTGAGTCATAGCCAGTGCCAGTCGTTCCTCTAGCCTCTTCATGCTCTCATTCCGCAGGGGACTACCCGTCGCCAAGGTCGGTCGCGTCGTCGCACAACCACCCCCGCAGCCCGGGCCACGGCCGCCGGCCCGCCAACAGCATCGACCTGCAGCCGCTGTTCGACGACGGCCGCCTGCAGCAGCCCCAGCAGCGCATTTCCAGGCAGCCCCCGCAGCAGGCGCTCAGCCAGCCGGGCAGCGCCCGGTCCGTTGCGTCGGCGCACTCCGTGGCGTCGAGAGCGGCGCAGTCGGAGGCGGGGTTCTTCGGCACCGCCAAATCCGGCGGCCTGCAGGGCCGCGCCGCCGGCAGCAGGAAGCAGCCGGCGGCGGCGGGGGCCCCCGCCCCCCGCGGCGGCTTCGTGCTGGGCCCAGGCGTCAACAAGCTGCCGACGCAGGGGCTGCTGGCGTCGCCGCAGCTCCGAGGCGGCGGCGGCGGCGGCGGCGGCGCAGGCGCCACGCCCCTGTCTGGCATGATCGTCGGCCGCCAGGTGCTTGCAGTCCTGCCCCCAGTTGCGGGTCGTGCCCTGGTTGCTGCAGATTTTGCCTTGCCGTTTTGCCGTCGGACGTTCTGCGCTTGTCTCGTCCCTTGCTGTGCTCAGCTGTGTGCTCTGGCTGGCTGTGCATGCAGCGCACGCTACCACCAAACCTCTGCAATTGCGCTAACACCAACCCTGCTGTGCTCTCCTGCTGCAGGCGGACCGCTCCAGCACAATCGCAGCAGCCCGCGACGCGCGGCGAGCCGCCGCCGAGCTGGAGGCCCGGCAGGCGAGCCCCCCGCTGCCCGCAGCGACCAGGCCTCCACATAATCATGCCGCCAGCGGCGGCGGCGACGGCTACGCGTCGCCGAGCCGGGGATCCCCCGGCGCCGCGCCTGCGGGCCCCCTGGAGCGGAGGGGCTCCCCGGGGCTGTCCGCCCAGCTGGAGCGGAAGGGGTCGCCGGGGCTGCTGGACTCCCCGATGCACTCCCCCGGCCGGCGCTCCGCCTTTGTCGCCGCCCGCCACTCCACCCTGGCGGCCTCCGCCGCAGAGCCGCCCCGCGCCGACAGGTGCGCCTCCTGCTTCTTTCATGGCTCGAAGGGTTGCTTGTCATAGCTGATGCCGTGGTGCTGTGGTGCCTAAGTCATCCACAGACTGAGCCATGCTTTGGGCGTACAGCAAACAGCATGTCACAGAGGGGCTGGACGCTGCTGATCGTGAAGGCTGGCTGCCTCACCATCAGCTTGATTTCTGCTTCTATTCCATGCTTAGTACACTTTTGCTCCATGTCGCACTTGCCCCGTGTCAAATGCTGGTTGTCAGGTTGCAGACCCCAACACAGCAGGTGGCCACACGCTTGCCCCAGTATTGCCCCAGTATTGCATTCTCCGGCAGCTGTGCGACTCCACATGTGCAGCCTGCCGCATGTCTTTGCGCCAGCCAGAGCCTGCCAGGTCCCACACCGCAGGGGCCAGGCGCTGGCGGCCATGCGGCCCAAGAACTCCAGCTTCGAGGCGGCGCGCGCGTTCGCCATGTCCGCCGAACGGTCTGCGCAGCCGCCGGCCTCGCCGCTGGGCAACCCCGCCAGGACGCCCACCCGCAAGCCGCAGGCAAGGATACCAGATTCCATGTAGCTCTGGTTCCAGCAAACAAAATATCTGTGCTATGCCTCCGTTCCTCCTCCTTCTAGCGAGTAGCGGAACCAGAAGGACTGTTCATAATATGGCGCAGCCATTACTATCATTGCCAATGTGGTCTTGCTGCAAAGTGGCACAGCCCTGCCGAGCGTTGAGCCTGCAGTAACGCTTCAGAGTCACTATGCTACAGGGCAACGTGGCGGCGGCGGCTGCGGCGCTGGCGTCGCTGCCCAAGTTCGACGTGGCGCAGGCGACCACCCAGCGGCCGCAGGCCCCCAGCAGCGCAAATGTGGGTCCCTGCACACCGGCCCCTGTGTGTAGCTCGCCCCCAGTTCCGAGCGCGCTTCACGGCTTCCTTGGCCCTGCGCCAGCACGTCCCACAGCCGCAGGCCTGCGTGCCCACGTCACCGCTCCTGTAGCTCCTGCAGCCTCTCTTATCCTGTGACGGCAGGCGATGATGGCGGATGTGAAAGCGCGGGTCCAGGCGGCCATTGCAGCGCGGGAGGCGGCGGTGAAGGGCGCCGCATCCCCGGTGCCGACGCCGAACTCAGCGGCTGCAGCACACAGGGTGAGGCTGCCACCGGCTTGCAGCATCGGCGCGAAGCTGCAGAAGACCCCTGGTTGTCGATGCAGAGCACGCTCGACTAGGCTGGTGACCAGCAGTGTGCTGTGTCTGATGGCGTGACCGACGCTGGCCGCAGCAGAGTTGCTGTTTGGATTGCAGCCTGCCATGGCACATGGTGTAGCACCGCGCCAGCGCCCAGCGACACTGCAGCGCTCGTGCTGCCGCCGCTCAGGCCATGCGCTCCAGCCAGTCCTACTTCAACCCCTTTCCTGGTTGTGACGGCGCAACCTGCGTGTCTGTGCAGGCGGCGGCTGGCGGCGCCGCGGCCCGGGCGCCGGACGCGCGCTGGCACTCGGTGCGGCCCGCCGACGAGGCCGCCGTGCTGGCCGCGGCCCGGTCGACCAGGGTGCGCGACGCGGCGGCCGCGCTCACCGGCGAAGCGTCGCCGACGCCCACCAGTCCCATCCGCAGGTGTGTGCGATGTTTGTTTGCGTCGATTGTTAGTCGGCAATTGATGTTTCCTTTGGCACCATGTCGTCTGGTCCGGACGAGTGGCTCGCCTCATCAGCTGCTCACAAGCTGCCCGGTTCACAGCTGCGCAGTTGCTCGAGCTCACAGACTGCGCTGTGCCCCGCAATCTGGCCTGTGCTGCAGCTGCGCCTTCGGCTGTCACTAGCTCAACTGAGGGCGGGCGTGCTTGCAGATGCCTGTAGAGGAATGCGCTTCGCTCATCTTGCTCCACTGTAGCAACGCTCACGGACACCATTCCTCCCCTGCAGCGTCGGCAGGCTGCGGCCGCCGCGGGCGCAGGAGTTCAACCCCTGGCGCCGCGACCCCGCCCCCGTGGACGATGCCGATGAACCGGAGCAGCAGCAGGAAGCAGGGCCGCAGCTGGAACCGGATCGCAGCCTGCCGGCCGACGAGCCCGGCAAGCCGCTGCTGGGCCTGGCAGCGCTGCAAGCAGGTCGGCGCTGCTTCTTGCTGTGTCTCAGGCTAGGTGCTGGCCCCCCTCTGAGCTGCACACTACCCTCTGCGCGAGCATGCCGTCAGTGCCATTGCCACTGAAACTGTGCTGCCACTGGTCCCGCACTACGATGCAGAATCAGCTGCTTTGGTGCGCAACTGCAAAGCGCACCCTGCACCGCTGGCTGCAGGGGCGCGCAGCATCGCGGCGCGTGCCGACTCAGCGGCGGAACCAGAAGCGGATTCCCCCGCGTCGCCGCCGCCGGCGGCGCAGTCCGCGTCGGGGCCGCTGCCGCTGCTGACGCCGCCCATGACGGCGCCGCTCCTGCTGCCCGTGTCGGTCGTCGAGGTGGGGAGCCGCGAGCACGCCCTTGTTCAGGGTTGCTCACCTCGCCAGACCACGTCAGATGCCGGTCGTACGCTTCCCGGATTGAACACAGCAAGCCATCTAGCTGTTGTTGCTGCTGCTGTGGGCAGATTGCCCTCTGTCCCGGATATGCTGACTTGACCCATCTGACCCAGTCGCCACGATGGCTGGAGCAGCTTCTGAGTGTCGCCAAACCATCGTGCTTGATCGCCCACAGGTGCCGATGCGGGAGAGCGACGACATGGATCTGGCTCGCGAGCTGGCCCGGCTGAAGGTGGGGCCCCTGACCTCCTGCACTGTTGCTGCCTGATGAGACCGTGTGCCCCTGCATCCGCTCAGCTCGCATGCCGCACTGTGCTGCGTCGCGCCTCCCGATTGGTCATCCAGACCTGCTGGCAGCGTGTGCTGCTGAGCGTGCAGCCTGCCGGTTGCAGGCAGCTGCGTCGGAGAGCCGGTCGCCGGCGCCGGAGCGGCGGGTGGCGGTGCCGCCGCCGGGGCTGCCGCAGCTGCGCATGCCGGACGGCAGGCGGGCGGGCGCCGCGCGGCAGCGGCCGCCGGCTGCGGCCCAGCCGCCGCCGGCGCAGCAGGCGGCGGCGGTGGCGGCCTCGGCCTTTGCGGCGGCGCACCTGCAGTCGGCCGCCCCGCCGCCGCGGCACGCGGGCAGCCCGCTGGCCCCGCAGCCCGGGCCGACGAGCGATGCGGAGGTAGCGGAAGCGGTGCGGGCGGCGCGCGAGGTCCGGGCCGCCGGCGGCATCGCCGGCCGGCCGTGTACTCCCCTGGACCCCGCCGCTGCTGCTGCGGCTGCAGCTGTGCCTACCGCACGCGCGCAGCCTGTCGCCTCGCCGAACCAGGCAGCCGCTGAAGCGCCGCACGAGGCGGCCGCCAACGCCCCTGAGGAGGCGGCGTCGCCAAAGTCCCCAGCGTCCGGCGCCTCGCCCACGAAGCTCGTGCCGCCGCTGCCCGCCACCAGCGCCGCGCTCAAAAGCGTGCCCAGCAGGGCGGAGGCGCAGTCGGCGGCCGCCGCGCTGGCGGCGGCCCTGGACTCCGACAGCGACACGGAGCCTGCAGGCGGCGCGGCAGGCGCCGCCGCCGGCGCAGCGGCTGCCGCGCCCTCAGCAGCGGCGGTGCCCATGATGGCGATCGGGACGGCGGGCGCGCTGGCACTCGCTCTGGACAGCGGAACACTGGGCGCCAAGCCCTCAGCAGCCGCGAGCGCTGCCGCGCCGGCGCCGGCTGCGGCGCTGCCGGCGGCGGTGCCGGCGGCCATGCAGCTGGAAGCAGCGGAGGCCGCCGGGAGGCCGCTGTACCTGCCGCCGGACCGGCCGCGGGCGCTCGCGATGCCGCCCGGCTCCCCCGCGGGCGTCATCGCGCCGCCGACCTTCGACGCCCGCAAGTCCTCGCTGGACGACGTGCGAGCCGCTTTCCAGGTGCACCAAATGTAGCCGGTGACAGTTGCGATGTCCCTGTCATCGGCCGCCACATGCTTGCTGGTCATCGGTTCGTGTCCTTCACTCTGCAACCGTATGCAGCGACATTGTCCCAAGACACTCTGCTGCAGCCGCAGTTTTGCTGACTGCGGTTCCGCTGTCCCGTTGCTGCATTTGGCAGAAATGCATGAACCCTTCCAATGCAGACACTCGGCAGCAATGGTCGTGTTGCCTATACCTCACACACAACCTGATATGCAGGCGCAGCCAGTGTCGCCGACCGGGTCGTCAACATCCTCCCGCACCAGCGAGCTGCGCGCTGCGCTTCCCGCTTCCGCCGCGCTGCTGCTGCAGCAGCCCGCGCGCAGCCGGCTGGCGCCGCCGGCAGCAGCGCAGGGGGCCGGCGCGCCCTTGCTACAGGGCAGCGACCCCGCCGCAGAGATTGCCGAGTTCGAGGCCCGCATGGATGCCGAGATGCTGGCTGCAAGGGTGCAGGGGTCACCACCGCCCTCCCGCGCACGCCAGGCGCTGATGGCGGCGGCGCCGCCAGATGTGTCCGGCTACCTGTCTGAGCCCGACTCGCCGGTCGCGGTGCAAGACCCGAGGGCCTCGCTGCCGACCGCCAGCTGGCGCCAGACGCAGGCGGGGGCCTACCGCTCGGCGCCGGCCTCGGATGTGGAGGACGAAGACATCCCCGAGCAGGCGCCAGCGCCGCTGCCGCCGGCGATCGCCGCGAAGATCGATGCCCTGCACGACGCTGAGGCCGCTGCCGACCGTGCCGCCGGGCCTGCGGCGCATGCTGCAGCGCCCACGGCAGCGGCGGGGGCGGAAGCAGGGATGCAGCCACAGCCGGCTTCATCCGTGGGCGCAAGCGCCATCTATCAGTCACACGCGCAAGAGCGCCTTGCAGCGGAGGCCGCAGCGGTCACCGCAGCCGCTGCAGCCGCTACGGCAGCCAGCCCGCAGGCGGCGGCGGCGGCGGCTGCACGCGGCGCCGCCGTGGTGACGGCCGGTGACGGGGCGGCGGCGGCGCAGCCTGCTCACGTGTGGCCTGGCATGGCAGCGGCGGCCATGCAGCTCGCCGGCCGCGGCGTGCCAGAGGTGGAGCCCGTTCTGCACTACACTTGCTGAGCAAACAACAGCACCCCATGCATGCAGCGACACCTTTGCAGCTGGCATGGTGCCCAGGTGGCGACCCAGCCCGAGCAGCACCTGTGCTAGGCAGCCGGCCGCCGTCCCGTCGCCAGCTGGACTGCCAAGAGTGCCCTGCCTGCTGGACAATGCACCTTTCCACCTGTGCACCCCAGGCGGAGGTGGCGGCGGCCCGCGGCGAGCAGCGGATGCCGGTGGACGGCCCGTCGCCGCCACACCGGCTGCGCGGCTGGTCGGCAGCCTCGCCCGAGGACCTCATCGAGGTGACACGTCCTGGCTCTCGCCAGGCGTCACGTCGCCTCCCAGCATTGTTCTTCCATCCATGCGACAGCCTGTAAACATGTGGATGTTGCTCCGTTGGTGTGCAGCGGGTCGCAAGCACCACCAGGAGCGCTGGGCTCGAGTTGCATGGCCCGACGTCCCTGCAGAAGAGGCTGCGTGCTGTCCCCGCTGGGCCTCACTCTGCCGCACGCCACACCCGTTTCGGGCCCATGTTCGCAGGCCGCCTTCAGCGACGACCCGCCTGTGGTGTACAGCGAAGGCTCCAGCAAGGCGCTGCCGCCGCCGCCGCCGCGTCCGTCCGGGCAGCAGCCGCAGCAGCAGCAGCAGCAGCAGCAGACGCTGCAGCCAGCACTGTCGCAGGTGCGCTCGCCGACCGAAGCTCTACTGCAGCAGCGTCAGAAAACTGATCCTCACTGGCAGGCTGCCACATGCAGCTAAAGCTTCTCCCAGCCAAAATGCAACGACCCGCCTGTGCACTGCACATACTACTTCATCGCGTCCTCCTGCTGCAGTGCCGCCCGCTACCCCTCCCTGCAAGTGCATGATTGTGTGCAGCAGTCCTCGTATATGGACGAACTGCCCTGCTTCCATGCAGAGCCTCACACCGGAAGCGGCGCGCGCCACGGCCGCAGCTGCCCAGAAGTTCCGCATGGACACCAAGGAAGCATCTGCGGAGGACCGCGTCTTCTGGGCTCGCGACGGACAGTGCGCGTCTCAGGGGCCCCCCTGGTTGATGCTTGAGTTGACTCGGTGTGCACACAGCAGGAAGCCCCACAGACGACGTGGCAAGGCCGGCACCTCACCGGTGCAAGACCTGCAGCTGCATGCCCGTGCCAGGGGGCAGTCCCATACCCATTTGCAAACCAGCACTCTGCTGCTTCCCAGTGTGGAGGAGACGCCGCGGGACTGGGACTACTCGAACGCCGGAGAGCCGCCGCAGGCGTGGGCCGCCGGCGACGCCCAAACCCCTGCAGGCCCCCGGCCCACGGCCGCGCCCCCAGTCGAAGCTGCCGCGATGCCTGCAGCAGCAGCGGGCCCTGCTGCCGCGCCTGCCGCCATGCCGGGGCACAGGCGGCCGGGCCGCATGGCGTGGGGCCAGGTGCTGCTGCAATCTGCAGCCTACTTGCGGAAGGCCCCCCATCTGCACACATCTGAGCAGGCTTCCCGTCACGGTCTTGAAGCTGATCTGCAACCCCGCTCGATATACTCCACGATGCTGGCCAACTCTGCTGGTGCCGGATGCCGGCCTGGCACCCTGCTTCACATTTTCCAGCGGGGCCTGCCAGCCACTCGTTGTGCCGTCTCAGCCGAGCGCCCTTTTCCCTGGGGTGCAGGCTGACGCAACTGTGGCGACCGGCAGCCCCGCCGCAGCCAGTGCCGGCGTGGCTGACGCCACCGCAGCCTACGCGCCGGCAGCAGCAGAGGCAGCAGCAGTCGGGGCGGTACCCGCATGGGCGGCTGCAGACCCCAGGCCCAGGGCTCCAGCCGCCGGTGCTGCCGGGCTGCCCCCGGTGTCGGCGTCGCTGTCGAAGCCCACGGCGGCGTCGCTGGCCAAGCAGCGGGGGCCCCCTGCAGCAGCGCCGGCGACGGTCGCCAGGCGGCGCAGTAGCAAGGGCGGCGCCATGTCGCCCACCCGCCGCATGAGCGGCTTCAGCGTCGAGGTGCGCTCAGCAGCACTCAGGATCTGCACACTGGCGGCCACTGGCGGCAGGGCGGCCACAGCAGGCGCATCCACGCCAGTCCCGGCCGACAGCGACTGGTCTCCACAACCACAGGGTGTTGTTGCAGCTCAGCTCACGCGGCTGTGGTTCCCCCTGCAGGGCTCCGACATCTCGCGCACCCACACCATCTGCAGCATCGCCAGCACGGTGCCGCCGCCCGAGGCACGCGCCACCCCGTTCTCCGAGGACCAGGTGCGCCCTGGTTTTCGGAGGTACCTGGCTGCATGCGCCCCGGCAATGTTGCAGGGGGGGAGTGTGTCCAAGTCCAATGGGTGCACCCATGGCGTGATGCCAACTGCAGTCTGCTGTGGCAGAGTTGGCATGGTAGCATGCCCTGAGGGCGTCTGTTGCCGCTTGTGCCACTGTTGTTGTGCACACGATGTGCAGTTGGCTGACGCACAGCTTACCTGCGACATAAACAATCCTGCCAAATCCCATTTGTCAATGTGCCCTGTGCAGGCGTCAGTTCTGGCTGAGCACGACATGTCGTGGGTGATGTTTGTGCCCCTGGAGATCCGGCAGCAGGCGCAGCAAAAGGCCACCGTCGCAATGTCGGAGTATGCCATCAGGTGATGACTCCAGGATTTGGGCTTGCTACAGCTCCTACGAACACAGACCCTGAGCTGCCTGCAGGGCATCTGTCCACAGCTTGGGCACCTGTGACCCTTGCTGGGGCTATTGTCCATGCATGTAGGCAGCCTAGGTCGGTGCAATTGCTTGCCAACCGGCAGCCTTACCATTGCATGGGGTGTGTGCTGCTGCGCCTCAGTCCGGCAGTGCCTGAGGCTGCTGCCATCTGCCTCCTGCAGCCGGCAGCCCAGCCTGGACGACGTGCTGGAGCGGCTGCCGAGTGAGGACCTGCTGCTGGAGCGCCCCGGCCGCACCGCCACCGCCACTGCCGACGCCATTGCCGATGCCGCCACTGCTCGTGTACTGGTGCGGCCTGCCACCCTGACCAATTCCCCTGAGCGCAGACCAGAAAGCACAGCACATGTCTGTGGGTCTGCACAATCGTCGGACGCTGCGTGTGGTAAGCTTGTGTGTTGAAAGTGGCACGAACTGTTCAGCTTACAGATAACACACAACAGTGTGAGCAGCGTCGAAGACTGTGACAGGAGTGCCTTTGGTAGGCTGGCTTCAGTATGTGCGTTGCTACCTTCTGCAGGCGATGTCGGGGTCAGCGCCAGAGACGAAGAAGACCAAGCGGCGCACCAGCCTGAAGGACAAGCTGAAGGCGATGTTCGGCAGCAAGAAGCTGGCGAACGACTTGACCGCTTCCGCCAGCCGCCGCGAGAACATCCCCGCATCCGTGCGGCGCCACTCCTCGGGCAACATTCCCACGCCCCCTCCCAGGGCGTTTGCAGCGGCCGCGCCGCCGTCCAGGCCGCACTCGGGACCGCAGCCGCAGGTGCCGCCTCTGGCATCTGCTGCAGCAGCAGCAGGGGCAGCAACAGCAGCCGCATCAGCAGCGGCGGTGGGGCGATCGCAGGTGCAGCAGCCCGCCCGCCAGGCAGCGGTGCCAACTGTTCCACCTGCGGCAACGGCTGCGCAGCCGCTAAAGCGGCAGGCGGCGCCCAAGTCGCGGTCCGAGCTGCGGGCAGAGGCCAAGGCATCAAAGGCGGCGGACGAGGCGGCGCGCAAAGCCGCCAAGCTGACGGCCGCTGAAGCCGAGCGGAAGCGGAAGGAGGCCGAGCGGCAGGCGGTCGTGGACCGGAAGGCGGCGGCGAAGGAGGCGGCGGCAAGGGCGAAGGCGGCCGAGGCGGAGTCCCGGCGCCAGTTTGCGATGCAGCGCGCCGCGGACAAGGAGTCCCGCAAGGCCGGCATCCCCCTGAGCATGAGTCCCTCGGCGTACGGCTCCCCGCGCCGCGCCAGCTTCCGCACGCACTCCGACTCCCCGCCGGCGTCCCCCACCGCGGCGCCCTGGCAGCCGCCGAAAGAGTCGCTGGAGCGGGCGGCGAGCGCGACCAGCGGCGGGCAGCTCAGCCTGCAGTCCGGCGGCAGCATGGGGGGCACCCCGCGGGCGGGGCACTCGGTGCGCACGACGCCGGAGGCCTCCCCCCGCCCCGCCCCGCAGCAGAACGCCCCCCGGCAGCCGCTGCAGCGCCAGCACACGCCGCCGCGGGCGCTGCAGCAGCAGCCGCAGCCGCCCTCGCCGCTGCGGCGGGCCAGCCCGCCGCCACAGCCGCTGCAGCAGGTGCGGCAGCAGCCGCCGCCGACGCTGCCGCCGCCGTCGCCGCCGCGCTCGCCCGGCAAGGGCTTGGGCTTCTTCGGCCACTTTGGGCGCCGCGAGAAGGCGGCGCCCGCCTCGACGCTGCCCCCGTTCTCCGGCGCCGCCAGGGGCGGGCTGCCGCCCCCCAGGGCCTCCCTCCACCAGCCCGTCAGGGCCGGCGCGGCCGACGGCCCCGCCCCGGCGCAGGCGCCCGCCCCGCGGGCCTCCTTCATCCAGCAGGTCACGGCCAGCGCCGCCGCCGCCGCGGCGCAGACGCAGGGCCAGCAGCCGGCGCCGCCGCCCGGCGGCGCGGCGCCCCGGCAGCGGCAGCGGCAGCCGCCGCCGCACGAGATCCAGCCGGCGCCCCCGCCCCACGCGGCCCAGCCGGGAGGCGCGCTGCAGGGCGGCCCAGCAACCAGTGGCCCACAGCCGGCGCAGCCCGCCTCGCCGTTCGGCGGCGCCGGCCCCCAGGCGGGCTCCCCCACGGCGTCCTCGGGCGGCAGGGCGGCCAGCGGCTCGGCGCTGCAGGGCGTCCGCAGCCGCCCCCTGCCCGACCGCCGCGGCTCCGCTGCCTCCGCAGGTCTGCAGCTCTGAATTCATTCAGGGTGTAAATGCTGGTGTGTCCAGCGCAGCTTGTCTGCTGGGGTGCAGCTGCCACGCTGCACTGCAGCTGTCCTTGTGTGCCACTGCGGCTTCCTGCTGCTCAAGTCACATCAAAGATGGTGACGCCTCAAGGGTGTATGCAGTGATGGGATTAGCAGTCATCACAGCAATGGGTGATACTGGCTACAAGAAGGATGCGTGCTCGATCTTACCAGGAGTGGCATTGACACTGCCAGAGACATCTTCATACTGATGTACCTCTGTACTGCGGCAGGCACCGAGCTGACCAGCAGCAGCAGCAGCAGCGGCGGGGTGGCGCCCAAGGCGTCACCGCAGATGCCGCCGCTGACGCTGCGGCCGGCTGCGCCCCGGCCGTCGCTCAACGGGCAGCCAGCCCCGCCGCCGCCGCACTCGCCGGCGCAGCAGGTGCGGTTAAGAGGGCACGGCCACAGTGTCGGCGCAGTTTGGCAAGTCCAGAAGCTGGGGGTGATTGCGGCTGACGTTTGTTGCAGGCTGCTGCCTCAGCAAAGCGTGAACTCTGTAGCCCTTCCAGCCCACCCTGCTCCATGTGTCTTTTTTGTTGGTTGCTGTGCTGCTTGTCAAACACATTGCAGCGTTCAAGCAGCAACAAGCTCAAAGCACAGCTATCCCAGGGTGTCAGCCGTATGCTCCACGACAGCCCTGCCCCTGGCCTTCCATGCCTCATCAAAGAGTCCCCTGCACGCAGGAGACGGCGGCGCTGCTGGCGACGCGGCCCGGCGCGATCGCGCGGCCCCCCGCATCGGACCGCCCCCGCACCCGGCGCCTCATGGAGCCGCGCTCCGGGGGGGCCAGCCCCGCGGCGAGCCCCGCCGCCTCGCCGCGTGTGTCCATGGACCCGCACGCTCTGGGCGCCGTGCCCGGCGGCGGCGGCGGCGGCTCGGTCCTGGGCTCCGGCAGCCGGCCCCCCAGCCTGCTGGGCCGCGGCAGCGAGGGCGGCGGCGCCGCCAGCCCTGCCCGCGGCAGCAGCGCGGGTGCGGTCACTGAGCCAGACACTGCTGCCTTCGCAGCAGCTGGCCTGACTGTGATGTGGCTGTCACCATCAGCCGGTCCCGCTGCTCCTGACATGCAGGGTGCTCTGTCGTGCGAGTGTGAGCCGGACTGCAGGCTGCTGCAAATGCACACCCAGCTGGCGCTTGCTGGGTGCACCGCCGCGGGGCGCGCCTCACACGCCGGGCTGCGCTGCCCGCAGACAAGGAGGTGCCGCAGCAGCAGCAGCAGCGGGCCGGCAGCGAGGGCGGCTCCGTGGTGGGCTCCGTGTACGAGGAGCTGGAGGCGGAGTCCGCCAGCTACGGCGCCGCGCTGGCGGACGGCTTCGACAGCGACGGCGGCGCGCGCCGCGGCTTCCGCGACATGCTGCGCCGCACCGCGGGTGCGGCTTCGGGTGACGCAGTCTGGGCTCAGGGTTCTGGTCGGCTGCGTGCGCTGATTGCATGAGCGCTGGCGCCGCTTGCTGGCTGCGCACGGGCGGCCACGCTGCTGTGGTCAGCCTGCACCTGAGGTGCTCAGGGTGTCATGCGGCGCTGGCCGTCGCTGAGGCTGCACAGCCCAGCCAACCAAGCAAGCCGGTGGCACGGCACGTCCAACCTGTGCGGGATTTCTCTGGGATGCAGGGGGCGCGAGCGCGAGCGGCAGCCGCCTGGGCGGGCTGCCGATGAAGCCCTCTGCCAGCGGTGAGCTGCTCTTTCGTGTTGACTGTTTGAATGGCGCAGCTGTTGCAGCTTGCTCGCCTGGCTGCCACCGCATCTGCACGTTGCATGTTGACGCCAAAAGGTCAGGATCCATTCGTGAGCGGCAGTTGGCGCACCCTGTCGCCGTACCACTGTTGCCACACCCTTTGACGCCATGCTGCCTGCAGTGGTGGTCCAGCGGTGATGAGGCCGGCAAGCGTTCCTGCTGTACGGGCAGCGGCGTGGAACACTCTCAGGAATTACCACCACATGCTGCGAGCAGACAGCACTGTTGGCAGCAGCAGCGTGTCAGCAATACAACGGAGGTGGCAATTTTTATACACTCACTTCAAGGGTGGTCTCAGGAGAACTTGATGCGATGCAAATGGATGTTGCAACAACAGACTGATAATGCTGTCGTATGATGAATTCATGTACACCGCAATGTTTGGGAATGTGTTCTCGCTGGGGTTCTCCCGCGGAGCTATGACTTTCCACCCTGCTGATAATGGGGGTGTTTGATGGTGCATGATGTTGTACCAGTGCTGGACAGATGGGGAACCGCCAGCGTACGGTGAAGCATGCAATAAGGTGTCAGAGATGAACGCAGGTATGTTGCACCAAAGCTTCTAGAGTCCAAGCAACAGTGGACTTGGTAGTACATAGTGTAGTGGTGTGGGTACTATGTGATCCCTTTGCCACCATCAGCTATTAGCTGGCGCAGCTTATGTCATGATCTCCCAGCTTGCTTCCGTCTCACAGCTGGCAGCCTGCACGATCCGCATGCCATCTGGACCCGAAAGGCGTCTCCGAACGGCATCTTGGGTCTGCAGCGATGAACAGCAGTGTCCAGTAGTGTTGCTGGTGGCAGCAAGACAGCGCCGGACCGCATGCGCTGCGACAGCAGTGGCAGCATGCATCGGGTGGCAGTTCTGTTAGGTCTGGTGCTGGCATGTGCGTCGTGCGCGTGCGCGCAGGAGCGGACGGAGATCAGAGCGTGGCTAATGCCCAGGGCCTGCGCTGTCTTCCAAGTTGCTCTGCCACGGGGCGGCGCGCGGTTTGAGCTCGTGCCCAGCCGGGGCGACGCACCCTACAGGTGGGTTGCACGTTTCACTTTCCCCGAGGTGCAGCGCACATGTTGATAAGATGCTTTGTCATGCTTCCGCTGGTCTTGTCAGCATCGGATCGCAGGCATGCTGATGCTGTTGGCGGTTCGTGGGCATGCTCAGCCCCAGTTGTGAGGCAAAGTTGCCTTCGGGATGTGTGGGCGGCGGGTGTTGCATCGAGATGAGCGTGTGATGCAGCATGCGCAAGGAGCGGGCTTTTGAAGCAGTGTACACGTTCAAAGGGGCTTGAGACGACACTGGCATGTTCCTGGCACGCAGTGTGTCCGGCATCGCGGCCGGATGCCTCCGCAGCGAGGACGGTGTTTGCCGACAGCTGGCAGACGCCAGCAAAGCCGCTTGCGTGACAGCAACCCAAAACGGTAAGCGAAATGGGTACACATACACTATGCGCGCGATACTAGGATGCACCGGCTGTCCTGGTGGCCTCCTGGCTGCAAAGCGCGTGCATGACTAACCGCCGGCTGTGTATCTGCCGACACAAAACGCCTCGATCCCCGCAGTCTTGACAGCTGGGCCACTGGTGGGCAAGCTCAACGGCGAACTGGACGGCGAAGAGTGCTTCCTGTACGCCCTCAACCCGCACCTGTACCCTGTTCTGGTTGACATGCTGGTGCGCCGCTGCCAGCGAACCCTGTAACATGTGGCCTGCAAACGTAGCATGCCAGCACTTTCCCCACTGCTTTCAAAGGAAAGGAAGAACCTTGCACACATATATGCCTGACCAGTCGCACTGCTGCTGCTGCAGGTCATACTGGAGCCGCTGACCGGTGCAGCAGGCGGCTACCGCCGCTCGCTGCAGGGTGGAAGCGTGGCATCAGGGAGCGCCAGGGCGCTGGGGGCGCGCCGGCTGCTGTGGCGCCACGGCAACGACGACGACGACCACGGCGGTTTCGGCGGCTTCTTCGGCGGCCACGGCGGCAGAAACTGCACCAACGGCACCCGCAGCGGCAGGTCCGTGGATGGCGGGTCCAACTCTACGGCCGGCGCCACCAGCTCCACTGGCGGCAGCAACTCCACCGATCCGGCAACGACCGACGTCCTGAACCCCAGCGACACTGCCAACACGTACGCGCATCTGCGCTGTGCTTCATTGGCCGCTACAGCATTCGGCTCTCTATCATGTTCCGAGCTGCCCCAGCCTGCTGAGGTGCCGAGACTGACACCAGGTTCTCCTCGCCCGCAGGACCGCGTCTGCGAGCACAGCGAGCAACCTCATCGACCAGGCCGCCAACAACTACACCGGCGCAACTCGCACCTGGGTGGGCTGGCAGCTTCTGGCACCACCCGCAAAGGGACAAGTTCCTGTTATACCCGACTCGCTCAGCATGGGCTGGTGCATGGTGCCCACCTGATCGCCACGACTGCATCTGTTGCGGTGCTGCCCGCAGGTCAAGGTGGCCATCATCGTCGCCATCGTGCTGGTGTCCCTGGCCATCCTGGCCATGCTGGTGTGCCTGGTGACCCGCCTGTGCCGGCCACGGCGCGAGGCGCCCGCGCCAGCCGGCAAGCAGTTCATTGATGCATGAGTGCCGACGTCCGCCGATGATGCAGCCAAGGGCGCTAGGGGCAGGCAGCCCGCAGAGAGCAGCACCATCCGACACGCTGGAATGTAGTCAGACATACACCGAGGGAGTGACAGCAGTTGCTGCAAAAGCAACTGCAATGCAGGCATTGCAACCTGCAGACTTCCCATGATGATACTTTGATGATACCAGCCGCCCCTTGTTCCAGGAAGTGTATAGTAGGTATATTCGTGTGACAGTGTGGTCGCATTGCAGGTCGACAGCTCGATGTACTCGGCAGCTTGAAGCAACTCCTCTGTGTACATGTGACCATGTCGCTTTGTTCTTTGTTTTGCGCCGCAGCGCACCTGTTTCAATGCCGGTGACATTCCTTGTACAACAAGCGTATGTTACAGTAGGCTTTGCTGGTCACATCAGATCTGTCATACCGTAGCCGCCTCACGGAAGAGCAGTTGTCCCTGCCATCACATTGAGACAACAAGGGGTGCCAACCGCGTCACCACTCTCTCACTACGTACTGACACTCTCAGATGGCTGGCAGCCGAACAGCTGCCAGCAGGCGAGGCTGCATGAAAGCAACCCCATGGTGCCGAGGCTGCCTCGTCGCAGTGAACATCGTGGCCGCCCGCCTCGGTTGCTGTCGCCGCCACCGCTGCTGAGCCAGCTGCCGGCTGTCGTGGTCCCTGGTGCTGCGCCTGGACAGTCTGCAATGCTGCGGCGGGCGCGGCGTCACGGCGTCAGCAACCGCAGTGGCGGCGGTCACGATGCCAGGGCTCGGTGGCCGGCCGCCGCCGCCGCCTGCGCTGCCGCCGCTGCTGAGCAGCTTCCTCTGCAGCGTGCTCTGAAGGTCGGCCACCTGCAGGGCGTGCCACGCCCTGTTCAGTATCACAGGCTGCGACTGCCGTGCTGGCCAGGTCACATTTCGTCGGCAGCCAGATGTGATGGCTGGTGCCAGATCGGCCGCAGCAGCGCCCCAGCGCACCTTGAAGTCGAAGGGCACAGATATGTAGCCGGTGTCCCAGACCTCGAAGCGGTCGTCGATGGCGATGCTGGCCCCTGCACGCCAGCTATGTCACGCATCAGCATGGCTCCCGGCCAGTCGTGCGGCCCCCAGCAGGCGCGACCGTGAGCCGTGCCGGCCACTGCAGCTGCTCAGCAGGGTCCAGCAGCAGCTGGCTGGTCCAGGCAATCAGGGAGCCAGGCGCCACACCTGTCAGGTCGACGGCGCCGCGTATCTCGACGGCGTGATCGATCAGCCGCCGGGCAGCCGCCAGCACATCGTCCTGCGCAGCAGCATGGGCCAACAATGAAGCAGGCTGGTTCGTCGGCGCTGCAGACTTCTGGACGTCGCGAGACCTCGTCAGCGGCATGCAAACAGCGCCAGCGCCAGCGCCATGCCCCAACAAACCGAGCGCAGACAGGATGCTTGGGCTGTAAGCCCGCATGAGACGGGGGTGTGCAGCGCACCGGGGTGCAGTGGGTGCACACGCGCACGAGGCGGCGCGCCCCCAGCGCCGCCCGGGCCGCCTCCAGCAGCGCCGCCTCCTGCAGGGTGCGCATCCACGAGCTCATCGGCAGCCGGACGCCGCTACGACTCCACGTGAAGGTCCACAGCGCTCCAGCTCCAGTCAGGGTGTGGTAGGTGATGCGCGTGCCTGCCGCTGCACGCCGACAAGGGCAGCGGCCTCGGGAACACGCAGCTGGCAGGCGGGGTGTCGTCGGGGTTCCAACGAGTCCCGGGCCTGGGCCGGGGGCTGCTCACCGCTGACTGCGCCTGGGCGAAGTCGCCCGCCGCAGCAAAGGTGTTGCTTTGCACCGCCGCCCGCAGCACCCCCAGCAGCGTGTCGGGCGGGCAGTCGTGCCGCACCTGCAAGCAGGTCGTGTATCAGTCTTTGCAGCCGGCACATGCGTGCATCCAGTGCAAGCCTGTGTGCTGCAACTTCAGCAGCCCTGCAGCGTGAGGTGCCCAGCATTTAGGGTCACCAGAGCGTTTGCGCACTCAACGAGTCTCTGTGAGCAAAACCTCAACATGCGCTTGGCACGCTGATAGCAGAAGCCTGGCCGGGCCTGACCAACCTGCAGCAGGCGGCGCGAGGCGAGCAGCTCCACCGGCGGCCCGTCCATCTCACAGTGCACCAGCACCGACAGCGGCAGCCGCCGCCGCTTGCGCTGCTGCCGGCCCGGGCCGCTGCCGTTGCCATTGCCGCTGCTGCTGCTGCCGCTGCTGTTCAGGCTGTCCCTGCTCCTTTCACTGGCATATGGCCTGCTGCCGTTGCTACTGGCGCCCGTGCCATTGCTGCCAGTGGTAGCAGCATCAGCTGGCCCCGCTTGAGGCATGGCCAGCGTCGCTTCGAGGGCTGCATCATAAGCAGCAGCGGCACTGCCCTCCCGTGCCTCCAGCAGCCGGCTGGCCCACAGCACGAAGCGCTGCGCCGCCAGGTCCGCCGTGGAATCGTGCCACACCGCCGCCACGCCCAGCAGCTCCCGCACCAGCGGCACCAGCGACCTGCGGCAGCGGCGACCAGCACCTGGAGAACCCTTGCCGGCTTCACCCTCTGACCAACGCCCGTGAGCTGCATGTGTGCTGCTCTCGTGAGTTGTTAACAAATACATACGATGCAGGTAACTCACCGGGCCTGCTGGTTCCAGAAGTCGGACAGGCGGGACAGCAGCCGCGCGCGGGGCAGGTCCAGCGCATCCACCGCGTCCAGCATGCTGCGCTCATCCGCGATGATGTGCAGGCAGCCGCTGCTGGTGACGTGCGTCTGCAGGGCAGGTTGACACTGGCTCTTCAGATCCTTGGGTGCAATCGGCATGAGTCGACCCTAGCCTCAGGCAGTGTGCGTGCCGACAACCTTGCCAATTGCAAGCTACCACAACGTTCCCCAATCAGCTGCTGCCAGAGGCGCTGCTGCTGCCATTCCCGCTGCTGCTCCACACTGCTGCACCTCTGGAGGCGTCGAGGGCCGGCCCACCTGCTGGCTGAGCGCCTCGTCGCGGCTGTCGCACGCGACCGCCCAGCCCTGCGGCGGCTCGTCGCCCTCCGCGGGCTGCGCCAGCCGCAAGCTCAGCCCCGCAAAGCGCTCCGGGTCGGCCTCCGTCAGCAGCGACAGCGCGGCGCCCAGCATGTCCAGCGCGTGCAGCCAGCGCTGCTGCTCCGCCGCGCCCGCCGTCAGCGCCGTGCCCGCCTGCGCAGGATTTGGAAGGTTTTGGCGTCCCAGCCATGCAGCGGCATGGCAGACGGCAGCACTGTTTGAGCCATCTGCAGCGCTGCTGCACCCGCGTGCCAGTCCCTGGGTAGAGTTGATCATTCGGTGCTGGGCAACATGGCAGACGCGTTCTGCTGCGGCAGTGAGTCCGAGGGGTTTTGGTGTTGGCGACGTCACATCACCTGCAGGTCTGCGAGGCGGTAGGCGCGCTGGATGTCGGCCCTGTGGGCGGCCACGGCGGCGCTGGTGGCCTCCGCCTCCTCCGCAGCCCGCACCGCCTCCGCCACCACGCCGTGCAGCCACGTCAGCAGGCCCGGGTCCTGCTTGCCGCCTGCGCATACGGCCGAAAACCAGTGTTGGAGCCAGGACGCTCTGCTCTGAATCACTGATTGCTTGGTGGCATTGGCTGCGCTGCCACCGCTGCATGGGCCGGCACAGCAGGGGCCGCTGCGTGCCAGCAGTCTGCTGCCAAGGGTCATGTCGATGCAGGCTTCGCGGCTGGGTTGACAGCTTTCTGGACGGCTCGTCCTGCGCTATGCTGCTGGCTGCTGTTTTGCTGATCTGCTGGCAGCTGCTGCGATCTTGAGTCGTTAAGCAGTTCAGGGAGCATGCAGCGATGCTGGCTGCCCAGCCATCCGCCCACCTGCTGAGTCGCGGCTGGCCGCCTCCTCACGCTGCAGCTCCGCGTCGGACAGCAGGCCGAAGGCGTGCAGCAGCGGCGCCAGCGAGCCGCGCGCCGGCAGCACCGCCTCGACTCGCCGCAGCGCAGCGCCGCTGCCATTGCCTGCAGCAGAACACACTTCACAGTTCCGCACCAGCGGTCACATGACAGCGCTCGATCCAAGTGCCAAAGCAGCAGCATCGGCACATCCTTCGCAGCAGCTCAAGGCGGTGCTCTGAAGCCGACCTGATGGGGCTGTCGGGTCCGAGGCTGGCGCCGCGGCAGCTCCGTCACGCACGAAGAAGGTGAGACGCGCCGCCGCCGGCAGCCGGCCGGAAGCCAGATGATCGCAGTAGGCGTTCAGCACCTGGGTGACACAGGGCAGCAGACGGTCGGTACCAGCACCAGTACGTTGCACGCCAACAGCGGCGCGGTTGCGACTCCGCAGGGCGTGCGGGGATGCGGCGGGCGCTGACGGTGCGCTGCGCACCTTGAGCGACTCGGCGTTGGCGGCCCGGGCTGCGGGGTCGGCGGCAAACAGGTCGGGGTGCACCCGCTTGATGACCCTCCGCAGCTGCGCCCGCTGGTCGGCCGGCATGCCGGGGAGCGATCCAGGCCAAGCCTCACACCGGCCTGCAACTACTGCCCCTCTGACCCATGCCGATCAAGTGTCCGACGTCGACACTAGTATACGCAGGTATGCGAACCTATGCAGCCTAGAAGATGCCGTTACGACCTGGCTTTTGTGAGATACTGGTGTAAGAAATGAGGCATTGCACCAAGGCCTCCTGGAATTTGTCCCGCTGTAAGCTGAAGCAGACCCTTTGTCGCCCTTGAATCGCGTCACAAGAAGTGCGTAATGGGCACCGGCCACGGGCCACGACGTACGCTGTTGCTCGAGTAGCGAGGGTCGCCAAGGGTTTTGTTGCTGCCCAAAGTCAGGTCTGCTCGACCATGAAGCACCATGAGCACAGGAGCAGCCAGTGAGGGCCCTGTCGTTGGTCACGGTTGTTCCGGGTGATCGTCTCAAGCATGTCCAACCGTTCGACGGCCTTTACATACCTGACATGCTGAAACTGGGTACCAACTGCTGATCATGCAGGGCCAATTCAGCAGGTGCGGCTGCCATCCCCGGCGGAGCGGCTTTGCTGACGAAAGCAACGGCCTGGCAAGGGCAAGCGACAGTACACCTGGCCAGCAGCGGCTGCTCGGAACACATCATGTGTCAGGGCAGCGCGGCGCGGGACCGCGCACGCCGGGCCGCCTCCAGCTGGTCCCGCAGGTCTGTGATATCCGGGGGCGCCTCCTGCTGCCGGTAATGCACAGTTTCTCAGCGACTGGCTGCACACCTTGTAGCACTACTGCACTGCCGCCGTGATGCTGCACGGATGACCAACTTGTACAAAGTGGTGACCTGGGGTGATGAAGGCGCCGATGCGGCAGAGCACCTGGTCAGAGAGCGGGGGCGTGGGCTCAATGTCAAAGGCAGCGCTGGCGCCGGCGCTGGCGGCGGCATCTGTCTCGGGCGCCTGCGCCTCCTGCTCCCGCCGGCGCCTGCGCTCCCGCCGCTCTTCGTGCCCTGCGCTTCCACATGTCTCCTATCTTTGTTCGGAAATGACCACACGACTGGGCTTTCAACAAACCTGCAAACAGCGTGCAGGCTCTTGATAGCGGCTGGCAGCCTGCTGTTGCTGACGAAGCATATAGAAACAAGGCTCACCTTCACGGTCACCATGCCGAGACTTGTGGCTGCCGCTGCGGCCGTCGCGGTCGCTGTGGTGGCGCTTGCGCCGCTTGCGCTCCTCGCCCTCGGCTTCCGAGCCGGCCCTGTGGCGCCGCCGCCGCCGCCGCCGCTCAGCCTCATCTGCAGCAGTGCAGCAAGACAGGAGTTGTGCCTCTGCTCTGCTCAGGGTGGACTCGTGTGTAGTGTGGTGTAGGTACAGTACTCAGCTTGCAGCAGCAGAGGTATGCCTGGCATCAGACAAACTGGATGAGGCATTGGTCCAGGAGCTTTCGTGAGTGTGCACCTGCGCCAGAGTCCTCAGGCGCTGGAGACGTGCCGGCAGAGGGCAGCAGCGCGTCTGCGATGCCCGACGCCAGGCCGCCGGCGATGGCGGGCAGCGGCCGAGGCGGCAGCGCAGTAGGGGCGGGCTGCTGCGCTGCTGTTGCTGCCGAGGGCTCTTCTTCGTCCTGCAGAGTCGTGTCGAGACAAGTGTTGCACCAAACCTACTGCAGCAGCAGCAGGAGACGCCCCGCGTCTGATGTGCCCCACGCTGAACACAAATGCTGTACATACTGTCCGGGGCATAGCAATGACCAGATGCATGATGCCCGAGTAGCTGATGCGCTTGACGGCTGCACAACATAGCATGGATGTTTCAAAGCCCACCTCTGGGGGCGGCCAGCCGCCGTCGTCCCAGTCCTCCTCCTGGCCGGCGGGGCGCCTGGCAGTGGCTTCCGCCGGCTGCTGCGGCTCTGCCGGCTGTTGTGGCTCTGCCTGGCCAGCTGGCGCCTGCTCTGCCGGCGCTGCGGCACCGTCTGCTGCGGGATCGGCGGCAGGCTCCCCTGCAGCAGCCTGCTGCCCAGTTGGCGCCTCCGCATCAGCCGGCGCCCCAGCTGCAGGCGCTGCCTCGGCCTCGGGCTGCAGTGCAGGCATATACAATGTTGCAGCTGAGCCAGCCTGGTGTAGGATCACATGCAGCGACCCAGCTGGCCACTGAAACCGCAGCCGTGCTAGATACGCAGCTGTTGCCGTCAACCTGGGTGCAATGCAGACAGTCACTGGTAGACACCGCAGGCCATGAGCATGTCCGCACCTCCGAGGGTGCCAGGCCCAGCTGCTTCTCCCGGGCGGCGATCGCTGCGCGCAGCGCCTCCATCTCCTTGCGCCTCGCCTGCGCTGCGGCGTCCTCCGCCGGGGCGGCCGCCGCGGCGGCGGGCTGCGCGGTGCTGGGGGCGGCGGCGGCGTCGGCGGCGGGCGCAGCGCGACCCCGGCCGCGGCCAGGCGCCCTGCCCCTGCCCCTGCCGCCTCGGCCAACGACCTGTATGTGAGCAGACGCTTATCGGCCACTGGCATTGCAGTGGCAGTGCTGCCATGCAGCACATCAAGGTGACTCTGGCGATGCACAGATCAGACAGCATTCATGACGAAGGGCGCAGCCTGCCGGTGCGTCAGCTGGGGCTTGGCGGGCTCGCGCACCTGGGCCTCCAGGCGCGCCATCTGCGCGATGAGGCGGTTGTTCTGCGCCTGGATCCGCCGCATCTCCTCCGCCATCCGCCGCCGCTCGTCCTGTGCAGAGTGCAAGAGCAGATGAAGGCATGACGATGTGCTTGAGCAGAGCAGTGACCCTACGACTCAGCGTGCCCAGAATCGGAGAGCGACACCTTGTGCCAGCAAAAAGGGAGTCTTAAGAGCCGCAACCAGCACCAGGAAAACCAGACGGACTGCTCGAGCACCTCGACGCTCTTGCCGCGGCCGGGGGCGGCGGCCACGGCGCCGGGCGCCCCCGGAGGCGGCCGCGGCGGAGGCGGCCGCACCCCAGGGCCGCCGCCGATGCCCCGGACGGCCATGCCGACGGGCAGCCCCGCGGGCCCGCCCAGCTGCGGGCGCTGTCCCGGGGGGCCAAGGCCGTGGCCGGCGGCCGGCGGCCTGTCTGTGGGACCAGCGCCGGCGGCGGCGCCCTCGAAGGGCAGCAGCGGCGGCAGGCCCAGCGCCTGCAGCTTCATGAACTCCTCCTTGCTTAGGGGGCGCGCCCCGTCCAGCGCCTCTGCCGGCGCTGCAGTGGGAAGCATGATCGAGTCAGCAGTTTGTCTGCTGCAAGGTGATCAGGGGCAAGGGTGAATGCTGAAGCGTGGCCGTGAACTGAGGTTTTGCGTCGGGTTGCATGCCATGCACAATGTGACGATAACTGTTGCTGAACATGTACCTGTTGGCATGTCCTGGAAGAGCGGCAGCTGCTCGTTGCCCCAGGGCTGGCCGTGCTGCTGCGCCAGCAGCATCGCGCGCGCCGCAGCGGGGTTCATGCCCGCCCAGCCGCGCATGGCGCTGCCGCTCATTTGGCCACCAGCGATGCCGCCGTGGGGCATGCCGCCTGCCATGCCGCTGGGCACGCCGCTGCCGTGCATGTTGCCAGGGAAGCCCCCCTGCTGTTGCGCCCCGTGCATTGGCATGCCGCTGCCTGGGCGCATGCCGGGCCGGGGCCCTCCCTGGAAGGCGCCTCGCGACAGGGGCCGGCCGTTGCCGCCGCTGCTGTTGCTGCCGCCGCCAGCGCCTCGCAGGTGCGGGGGCAGCTGCTGCTGTTGCTGCCGGTGCTGCTGCTGTTGCTGGCTGCGCTGCTGCGCGCCGCCAGGCTGACGAACATTGTTGCCGCCCTCGCCCTCAAGTGGCGAGCCGTCCTTGTGAGACCGCACCACCTTGCTCTTCAGCCGCTGCAAGGTCGAAAGCAGTTCGCTAAACAGCAGCGCATCCCTTATCAGTGACTCTCATCCCACATCGGATCGACAACAGAAATGGACAGCAGTCTGTTGGGCTCATGCCACACAGGAAAGATATGACACCTTTGCGGCTGGCAGCTGGCGCGACTCCGCGTCGTCGTCCTCGTCCTCCACCTCGGAGCCGTTGTAGGAGAACGACAGCTCATCCGCTGGCCGCCCCTCTGCATCAATGGCGCCGACGCTGCCCGCAGCGGCAGCTGCAGGATCTGTGCCGTCGCCGTTGGCTGCTGCGGCGACGCCTGTATAACGCGGTCGACTACTTTGTTTAAGTGCGTGCTGACGATCAGCGGGATGGGACGGCTGACAAAGCGAAACATGTAATGGCAGCTGTGTTTGTTTGTCAGCGAGTATGTGCAGAAGAAGGATATTACGAGCATGGCACCTTCCGGCTCTGCTGCTGCATCGTCCAGGTTGGGCAGCTCCACAGCCGCACTCGTCATCCCTTCAACACCCAGACCTCTTGTGGGATGCGGCGCTGATGCTGTTCAGTCCCTCGGGAAGATCCAGTCTTGGAACACCACTAGGTCTGCAACACGGCAAAGCCGCTGCCAGGCAAGTGTTGAAGGCCTTTGCCGCGAGGCTGTACACCTACGGGCCGCAACTGCGCGGTGCAAGATGGTTGCTGCTGAATGGGTGGCAATCACCAGAAGGAAGCAGACGTGCGAAGTACGGGATGGCGCAGGTACCACGACCCAGATGCTGGTCGGGTGTGTGGGATGACCACGAGACGGTCTGCCTGCAAACAGCGATCTATCGCCTCCCACGGTGATGCTGGCCTCGGCAGCACACCTACTGTGGTTAGCTGTTGTCATGCGACTTAGCTCGGTACTTTGGCGAATTGTGCATGCGTTGATCGGCATGCTCAGACTCATTCCCTAGACCTGACACTCTTTGGGTGGTGCACTACCCCATTGCCCTGTCACAGCGCCGCGTTGTCCACATACGACCTCATGCTTGTCACAGGCAGGATGTAGTGTAGGGGTCCGCACGCCCATTCAGGCGCAGCGCCAAATGCGTCAAATGCGTCAAATGTGTTAACAGGATGCCACTGTCCTTTGAAGGTCACGGGCAGCGTGCCTGGCAGACCAGCACCAGACCGTCTGTGGCATCTGGGCTCGAAGGCAGGCTGTGCATGCTGCAGCGGCAGGGCCCACACAGCAGGTGCAATGCAGCATGCGGCCACGTCACCGTTTGTGGCCAGTCACTGCGGCATCGCACGCAGCTAACATCCATGGCTGCACGAAATGGATCTGCAGCTGCCACGACCTCGCACATGACGGCAGCAGATATGCCCAACACCAGCAGTGGGACAGCTGACGGCAGGACCAGATCTCTCTGGGTTCAGACCGTCAGCAAGGTGGGCAGTATTGCCAGGAACAGAGAGCAGGCTGCGCTTTCCGTGTTGTTCATGCAGCAGCTCAGGCTCCGCTGTGCAACCGCAGGCAGCCTTCACAGCAGCAATCGAGGCGGGGGTCCAGCACCTTGTCTTCGATCTGGCAGATGGCAGCGAGTTGGCGGCAGAGTGGGACAGGATAGCAGCCATCCCGAACAGCCTTTGGCTTGAACGAGACGAAGCCGCAGCACAGATCTGGGATAGACGGGGGCAGGATCGGGTGAGGCGCATGGGCCCGGCGTTCTCAGCAAGTATGGCGCATGTGACACCACTGCGTCACTGCTGTGTTGGATGCTTCACTGACAGCATATGCCGCCTCACAGGAGCTGGCAGCAGTGGTGCGGCGCGTCAGCAGCAGGGCAGATGTCGAGGCCGTGGCAGCTTTGGCTGACGCCACCTCCTCCCCGGCTGTCATCATGGACGCTGCGGACTGGCAGAGCATCCCAGCGGAGAACCTGGTGGCGGCTTTCCAGGTGCGCATGCATTGATGCTTTCTCATGACGCGCACACAGGACAAGACGATCATGCGCTGTAACAAGTGGGTATGTTGCATGCAGCTGCCGATGTCAATGATGTGTACTGCCCAGGACAGCGCCGTGCAGCTGATGGCGACAGCAGTGTCAGCAGACGACGCGCGCGTCAAGCTGGAGGCCCTGGAGCGCGGCGTCGACGGCGTGCTGCTGCGCACCGACGACCCCGTGCAGGTGGGGCAGCTGGTCGTTTAGACTCTCTAAGACATGCTGCTGATGCCTGCATGTTGACCCTGAACACTGACTGTGCAGCTTCCTGTTGCGAAGGACAGCTGATGGGGACCTGAGGGCCGCTGCAGATGCACGCAGGTGAAGGAGCTCGCAGCGTACCTTCAGCGGACAGCACAGCAGAGCGCGCAGCGGCTGCAGTATGATGTCGCCACCGTGACGCGGCTGCAGCCAGCGGGCATGGGCGACAGGTGAGCGCGGCGCAATCTGCAGTCTGATGCAGTGTGTGGTGGCTAAGGGCGGCAGGAAAGAACGTGGGACGCAG
Source organism: Diplosphaera chodatii (assembly GCA_032358165.1). NCBI lineage: Eukaryota > Viridiplantae > Chlorophyta > Trebouxiophyceae > Prasiolales > Stichococcaceae > Diplosphaera > Diplosphaera chodatii. The sequence goes on from JAALGY010000031.1 coordinate 3,170,211, forward strand.
GCATGTGACCCAGCCGCCCTGTGCTGCAGGGTGTGCGTGGACCTGTGCTCCAACATGGTGCCGGGCGAGGGGATGCTGGTCGGCAGCTTTGCGCGCGGGCTGTTCCTGGTGCATTCCGAGTGCGCGGAGTCCGCCTACATCAACAGCCGGCCGTTCCGCGTGAACGCTGGGCCGGTGAGCGGCAGCAAATGCTCTTCATGGTTCGTCTGAAGCTGTCCTACTACCCACAGCTGCCGGTGATGTAAACCCGTATTCACCAACAACTGACACTGCAGGTGCATGCGTACACCCGGGGGGAGCAGGACGGCAGCCGGACGGCGTACCTGGCCGAGCTGTGCAGCGGCAAGGTGGTGCAGGTTGCAGATGCGGAGGGGCGCACCAGGAGCGCCACAGTCGGCCGCGTCAAGGTGCTGCTGCGTTGCCGTGATCACATTGTGTCAAAATCACTTCACATGTGAATGCTATGCCAGTGAATTATGCGCCGACACTTGCTGCAAGACTTGCAGGTGGAGCGGCGGCCGCTGATGCTGGTGGAGGCCACGGCGGACGACGGCGAGGTGTGGAGCGCCCTGCTCCAGAACGCGGAGACGGTGCGGCTGGTGGGGCCGGGCGCCGCTGGGGCCAGCGCAGCAGATGGTGGCGGGCAGAGCTGGCAGGCTACCTCCGTGTCGCAGCTGGCAGTGGGGTCCAGCCGGGTGTATGTGCTGCGGCAGGGCGCGGCAAGGCACACCGGTGTCGCAATCCAGGAGCAGATATCCGAGCGGTGACTGCCATTTGGACACTCATGGCAGCATGGCAGTGGGATGCTGTTCATTCGTGGCTGCATTCGTCAATCAGAAGCGCAGCCTGATAGCCATCCGGCATATATCGGTGCAATTGCTCAACAGTGATCTGAATTAACTGCGAAGTAAATCTGCTTGCAGCCGTCGCAATTGCGTTCTGCTGGATACATTTAGGTTGAAGTAGGTTGCATGTCGTGCACATCATGGACATCCCCAACAGTATTGCTTGATGCCAGTCCTGCGATCGCCTGCAGCAGTTAGCGAAGCCTGCGATCCACTCCGTGTGCACGCGAGGAAGCAGTTCGCACTTGCTGTTGATGCGTGTTGCCGCTGGCTCCTGCCGACATCGGCCATTGCCATTGACTGATGCTGTCTGACACTGTCAGACGGACCAACAACATGATGATTGCCTCTGTCGGCCCAGTCCCCTGTGCACCTTGTGTTTGCAGCTACCATGCTGTTACGCAGCTTTCACAAATCACAAATCAAACACCGGTATCGGTTGCGGGTCAGGAAGGTGCGGCTGGCACTGAGCTGACAATCACCTGTGCAAGATGGCAGCGCATTGCAGTGGTCCCGCACAAACAGGTGGTGGCCGCGACCCGGTAACGTTGGACGATGACGATCTAGCCGCCCTCCTGACTGCCGCGATGGGCACGTCGGCGCCGACGCCGAGCACGCTGCTCGTTGCGCTGCGGCGCATGCATGGGGGGTGAGTGCTTCTGCTTGATAATATCCACGGCGATAGACGTGCTGCGCACGGCATCACAATTCATCTTATGGAATACATGGTGTTTTGCAGGCGCACGAGCTCCCCCAGGGACGAGGTCATCATGGAGGTCCAGTACCTGCTGGACCTGCTGGCCGTGCCGGACGTCAGGGTCGCGGGAATGTCTGCGGCAGCGCTGAAGAGTTGGATCCATGACCTTGAAGCGGTGCGACACCTGCACAGCTGTGCGGGTGACAAGCGTGCCGCACACCCACCCACAGGCCTCCAAGTGTGTGATCACAGCTGCATGCCGGAGAGCTGCGAACACTGCGTCACGTTGTACACGTGCGTGAAGTCAAGCGGCACCGATGCTAGCTGTGTTGCTGCAGGACCACGACATCGAAAACCCACTCGCAATCGCGGGGCCAGCGCTGGCGCGCAGTGGAGAGCGGCTCGGTGACGCTCTACTGCGGCCGGGTTTCATGGCAGCAGTGGCAGCCTGGGATCTGGATGCTCTCCCCGCCATCTGCATCCTGACACTGGCCAGCAGCGACATCTTCCCAGCGGACATCAAGGGCAAGCCGACCAACCCACGCCGGCGGCTGTTGCCAGCAGCCA